>CAKNYM010013201.1:0-30696 GCA_932195095.1 Andricus curvator | reverse complement strand
TTCTACATTTTTCTCCATTTCGCGACGTATTTCGAAAAATTTAGGTTATATGGAGTCAGTGCCGTGCCTAGAAAAAAAAAATTCCAAGTCGGATCTAACCAACACCCTTATTGAACAATTTTAGGAGTGGAATTTTCAACTAAAAACTATCACTTTTCAGGCAAAAACAGATTACTTACATTTTCAGTTGAAACGATTATTTTTCAACCAAAAAAAGAAAAAGAAATTTTCAACAAAATAATTAAATTTTAAATCACGTAGTACTTCTTTAAAACCAAAATAGACGAATTCTGAACCAAAAATATACAAGTAAACTTTTCAATTAATAAGAATTACCTTTCAACGTAAAATATTTGGATTTTCTTA
The DNA here is from genome assembly GCA_932195095.1 of Andricus curvator. NCBI lineage: Eukaryota > Metazoa > Arthropoda > Insecta > Hymenoptera > Cynipidae > Andricus > Andricus curvator. The sequence continues at coordinate 30,330 of CAKNYM010013201.1, read as the reverse complement.
TTGTGTTCTATTAACTTATATGCCATATAATCTTCTATATACTTATATTAACTCAATGCCAACAGCCATACCACGCTCAAAAAACCAGTTCTCGTCAGATCACTGAAGTTAAGTAGCGTTGGGCGCGGTTAGCACTTGGATGGGTGACCATTCGAGAAAACTGAGTGCTGTTGGCACATCGTGGGTGTGGTGAGCCCACACTTGTAGTTATTTACTACAAATTATCAACCTAGAAACACTACCCGAATCGGGTAGTGTCACGCCTACCCCGAAAGGGAAATGGCTTAATGGTATACAACTCAGTTCGTATTTAAGCGAAAAGAACGAGAAAAAGGAGAAATTTCTTAAAAAGAGAGAAAAAAAGGGAATTCTTTTAGAAAAGGGGGAAAGAGGTGAATAGGGGATAGAGTGTGAAGTCTGTATTTAGAAGCTTTATTTGCAAAATAAAATCACTAATTTTTTTCCAAGCATTTCGAAAAACTGTTATTCAAATTATTCATATTTTTCATGTTTGATTTCATATTCTGCGCCCCCCCCCCCCCCTCCCCCTCCCTACGTCGTAAATGGTCACAAAACCTGTTAACCCTCTCCCCTGTCAGTGTGACATAGTTTTTAAACGGCATCTTTGACCTTTGACATCTGACCTAATGTACTTCTTCTTTAAGCTCTGACCTTTCATCTCTTACTTGTGAACAATCTTTGACCTTTCAACTGTGAACCTTGAACTTGATCTTAGACCTCTGACCTAGGAGAAGAGACCTAAGATAAAAGAAGTGTTATTTCAACATCGATTTCGGTTGCTAAAATAACCTGCAATAAAAACACTTGATTTTTTTATGCGAAGCATATATTGCAGCAATATTATTATTATGCCGAGGAAGTGCGGGCTGTAGCTCATTGCCAAGGGCAATTCGTATGCTACTCGACTTCAGGATAGTATTAGAGAAGCTCCTACTGGCTGCTTGCTACTCTGTCAAAGGGGTGGTAAAGGGTGCTGAAGTGGGTGGCCATTGCCAACTCTCAGCATGCGCCCCTCATAAACTAGTCTCATGGTAGTCACAGCTGCACCAGAGTCGCATCGCGCACATCTTTATTTAAGTTTAATAAACTTAAATATTGCCTGCACAAATGCCAATTGCCGCGAAGAGAAATTGCATCTACAGGAAATAACAAGAAGTCCCACAGGAAGATTAGACTCGAGCAGTATGGGAAACCACCCTACAGTAAATAGGACAAAATTCAAGAGCGTTCAATTGCATTAGTTTACAAAAACAAGGAAAGATTTTCGTATTGAAATAAAGCTTACATATTCAATTGACTATTTCTATAGAAAAAATATCAGAAAGGTATAGTCAATTAGCTGTTAGACCTTGTCAAGGGTATGATTTTGACACCTCTATCCATCAATAGATAATTGTTTCTGGAATTTCTCCTGGAGATGATAGAATATTAATATTAAATTATTGATAATTATACAATTTAGTATTGGTATCCTACAATTAATATAAGTGTGTTGAGTAAATAATAGCTGAAACTAGAATTAGTTTAGGTACGATATATTATAAAAGCTTAAATCTTTGATATTTTCTTATCTCACGTTAGTCCTAAAAATACCTTTTCGTAGGGACTCCCTGAAACAACTAAAGTTTCTGGGCTTCTTAATAACTACAAATTTACACTTTTTTTATGTAATAATGTACAAAAACTGGAATTTAAAAACTCTACAAATCAAAATAAATAAAAAAACACAACCTCTAAGGTAGAACAAATGCGAGACCATCGCAGAGATGCTAAATTCGACAGTGAAATTTTTCGCAAAGAAAAACTCCTCAAATATTTATAAATAATATAGAACCAACGTTTTGTGTCTATATATATATATATATATATATATTAACATTTAAACGTTTATTCTAATCTATAAACATGTCACAAAAATGTTTGAACCAGGTAAAAAGTATGAATAAAGACAAGGCAAACAAATTTTTTCAGTTCAAAAATTAATTTTTTGCTCTCACACATTATTTAATTATAATTAAAACCTTCCGTAAATCATCATCTACTGTAGGGTGTTTCCCCCTATATTATTTCAAACAGTAGAAGACTTCAAAGCAAATGCTTCAATAGTGAGGAGTTAGGAAAAATTTACAATACAACACTCGATACAGAACTCCAATTTTTAAAATTATAGTCTCAGTTTGCAGTTAAATACTTGTAAAATTATCAATCAATGAGAATATAAAGTACTTTTTCAACAATTAATGAATTTAAAATATTGCTCGTTAATATTATGAAACAATGGGGTTGTTGCATATTTTCAAATAATTTTTTTCCTTGTTAAATTAAAAGAACACCAAAAAAATAATGTAGCTACGGAAGGAAAGTTTTTTTAAATCAAGTTTAAATATTTTTTTTAATGTTTAAAAAGTATATTTTTTTAATTTTTGCGGGAAGTACTTTGCAGGAAGTACTTCATTCTGATTAGCGCGGTTGTCCGGTTGGCGATGGAATATAATATGGCCGCTAGCGACTGAATGGGTAACAGTAACAACAGTAAACAAAACCTATTGTAAAAGATATTCAAATTGAGGTTATCTTTGAAAACATTTCATTCTCACGCACTTGAATGATATTATTCATTACTATCTTTTTTAAGGTTTTATATTTTAAGCAAAATTGTATTTCTTTTCGACAATTATAAGTAAATAAATATCTCTGTTAGAAATTGTAAATTGAATTTTCGCCAGCTGTCTGCTAGATACTTCGTTAGTCAATAGATCATTATTCTGATTGGTTACGCGCTTTTTGGGAAGTGACGTTTCAAGGTCACAGAGCTTTTGAATAGGGATTTCAATACTTTTCTTAAACATTTTTTTTCTCCACAATGAAGTTTTCAAAAATTTTTTTAAATGCACCAAAATGTTCAAAATGTTATGCAGTATTTAAAAAATATATTACCTAAAATTCATGCAACGACCCCATTGAGCTGCTCGCGAAGTCAATTCGTTTTGTCACTAAATAGCTGAAGAAACTTTTCAAAATGTCTTTTTACAAACTAAAAAGGACATGTTAGGGGGTTTTAAATATTTGCACAACATAAAACATGCATTTTTTGGTTTTGTAAAAACACATTTTGAAACGCTTCTTTAGCAATTTCGAGCAAAACCCTAAGTCGTTTTAGGTGGTTTTTCTAAAGAACACTTCAATTAATAATAGGCCAGAAAAATAAAGCGTTTCTATAATTGAAAAATTTTATTTTAAAATATAATTGCTTCTTAACCTTATTACTAAATCAAATTCTTCTATAAAAACATGATCTTTAAAAGGATTATTATTCTTGTTTCTAATATCAGCTAACTTAAATACAGTTGAAAAACAGTTTTCAAAAATCATTAAAAGAATAAAAGATTAAAGTTCAATCAAGGTTAAAAAATTTCCGACTGACTCGCGAAGGGTAACAAGACTGTAGAGATAGTCATTGAAGTTCAGAAAAGTACCAAGAGAGAGCATAACAATACACTTTTTATAAAATTCGCGATAAATTGACGCTAATGCATAATTAATAACAGAAAATAATAAATAAAATCATGAAAATAGCAACATATTCTCCATACATATTACAGGATTTTTCGATATCTTCAATAGTTTTAAAGATTTTACGTATGTATTTACAGTCAAAAATGAAAATTCAGAGATGACGTAAATGGAAAAATTTTGTAAACTATTCTAGATATCAAAAATTCTTACGTATTTGATATGCATTTTAGAAAAATACGATATCCTTATTAATTTAAAACTTTAGTTATTCATTTATGTCAAAAAATCGATTTCTATATCGATTTCTAATATTTTATTTTAAATCTATTTCTAATCGATCTCTATAAATCCTAATTTACCGAACCGATTGATACAAAATTTTAAATAGAAGTCAGAAGCAACTTATTCTCGTTACGTATTGGAACAATTATCGATTTTTCGAATATTTTCCAAAATTTTACGAATTGAGTATAAAAAATTAAAATTCAGGGATGTCATGAATGGTGAAATTTTTAAAACTATTCACGATATCTAAAATTCTTGCATTATATTACTACAGACTTCTCATATAAATTTTGGTGTCGATCTGTTGGATATACATATTAGGCTGCAGAGGTGAGCACAGGTGACAGTTTTTGTTAAGGAACACCATAGAATTTTTGTAAATAACTTTTAAAAAGCATTATGAAACTTGGCTGGATTGAATATTACAAGCAAAATGATTTTGATACAGAATTGCTGGGAATGGAAGATTGATGGTATTATATAATCCCGCCAAGTTGTATAATGCTTAAGAAGGCTTTTTGAAATTTATTAAGAAAATTTCTATAGGGTAGTTTATAAAGCAGTTTCTTAATAATATGTTTTATTATCAATATTTTTTTCCAACTTACTTGGAAAACTTTGATTTCACAAATTCATGTACTTAGCAGATTTTTTGTATCGCAGATGTTTTTGGTGGCATTATTTACCCCCCCCCCCCCATTCAACCACCCCAACCACAACTGTTCAAAATTATAAAAATATTATGTACTACATTCCACGAATTATATGATTATTGTAAATTGTGTTTTAAGGTAAATCAAATAATCTTCAGGAGCCCAGCTCTGCAAGCTTGCGAAGAATCCTATGAATCTTAGACCTGGCTGTAAAAAAATAACTAAAAAACAGAAAAATATTGCAAAAAAATGACCTGTAAATTCAATAGAAAAACATACTAATAAATTATATGACAATAGAAATGAACATAGTAACGTACAATCATTAAAAATTCTCGATTTGTTGGTCCATCAAAAATATGGACTTTTGGGGCCCAAAATATATTTTAGGGCTTATAGGCCCATCATTTGCAGGCTTGCAATTGGTTATGAGCCCATTTTTAACATTTTTAGCACACCATACCTAAACTATTTGACCTGCCTATAAACCTATAAATATTTGACCTACCTATAAATATTATTATACCATTAAGCCATTTCCCTTTCGGGGTAGGCGTGACTCGCTCGGTTGGAAAATACTAGTGTTGGATCTAGAATGAGGCGCATGAATATACCCCAAATTCCATATTATCTATGTTTCATTTGACCGAAAATCAAGTTGCCGAACAATTATTTATTATAATTTTTATTTTGTCGAATTGTCAACTCACATAACCTCTATTTGTCCTAACTACCAATTATCATAATTTCTATCGTACCGAATTCTCATTTGGCATAATTTTCGTATTTTCGAATTTTTATTCACCATAATCTTTATTCATTCTAATTTTAATTTAATCTAATTTCTGTTTTTCCGAATTTGTATTCGACATAAATGTACTTTTTCCGAACTTCCACATAACCTAATATTCATTTAGAAGAATTTCTATTTGTCATATTTTACATTTATCCGAATTATCATTTGTCATAAATTTCATTTTTCCTAATTTTCATTTATCCTAATGCCTACGTATCCGAACTGGCATGCGCCATAATTTCCATGTAACAGAAATTTCATTTGTCCTAGAGTTCCTCTAGGGAGAGTTGTGTCACCGCTTACTCCGCCTGTGATTGGTGCCGCGAAAGCGGAATCGGATGTTTTGAAATTTGCGCGACTTTCAAGTCAAATTTAATGTTCAGACACTGATTGAATTGTAAATAATAGTTTCCCACATGTTAGAGTCAAAATATACCTGCAATCGTGAAAAAATAAGGTGCATTTCCGACTTTTATTACATTATTTATTGAAAATTAAAATCTTAACTCACAAACAGCTGATTTCGAGTGAGGTGTCCAATAATCTCGATTTATACTCTCTATCCATAATTGCTTAAGCTTAGGATCGTTTGGGATTTGTCTTAAGTAAAAACCTTGGCCAGAACTATTACGGCAGTAGAGAATGCAATACGACACTATTGTTTTTTCATTAAAAAAGTGTATTTTCATAACAAACACTGCATGAAAATATATGACACATAACCTTTTCTTAAAATTTTGATTCTTCTTTGTTTTTGTTTTTGGCTTTTAGATTAAAGTTTTGCTGAGTGAGACATCTAGATCACTTTAAATGTTTCGCGCTTCGCTACGTATTTCCGATTCCGGTTTCGCGTCGGCTAGTGGAGGGGGTAACGTGACACAACTCTCCCTAGAGGAACTCTAATTTGTCCTAACAGACTTCCGTTCAGTTTCGAAGTAGTTGTTTCCCATCTAGATGTATTTAGTCTGGCCGGTAAGTCAGGTGAAAATGGCGCTGTGAAAAACTTCCTACGGTACCAAATACATTAGGCGCGAAATTCAAATGAGGTCTTTGTCTAGAAATGCATAATCAAAATGTAGCTAGTGTGTTCGGTCGGTAACATTCGCGAAAATTCGAAAGATTGATGCAGAACTGCCTAGATGAAGAATGCGAGAAGTTAAGTGCAAACTGAATTACAAAAACATAGTTTAATTTTTATTTGATCTTATCATGTACGCAATATTATCCGATTTTATGTATCAGCAACAAGGGAGGAAATGGGTTGTAGGCGTTCTGTAAATAAGGAAAATTATTCTTTAATTACATTTGTCAACAATTTATTGGAAACCAATTAAAGAAGGTAAATCAGTGATCAGCGAACTTGAGAAAAAAATATTTCAGGTTGAAATTCTTTATTTTACAATAGTTACTTAGGGGTTTATGTTTTTGCTTTCATTAGGTAAAAGTTGCAATTCTTATTTCATTCTAATGTTATAGGGCGCATTTTTTGCATTGAGAGAGTCTGTAGAAATCTCACTGGTACGTTTTTATTAAACAAATTAGTGAATTAAGCGAATTAGTGTTTAGGAACATGTTACCGACCGAACACACTAGCTATATTTTGATTATGCATTTCTAGACAAAGACCTCATTTGAATTTCGCGCCTAATGTATTTGGTACCGTAGGAAGTTTTTCACAGCGCCATTTTCACCTGACGTACCGGCCAGACTAAATACATCTAGATGGGAAACAACTACTCCGAAACTGAACGGAAGTCTGTTAGGACAAATGAAATTTCTGTGACATGGAAATTATGGCGCATGCCAGTTCGGATACGTAGACATTAGAATAAATGAAAATTAGGAAAAATGAAATTTATGGCAAATGATAATTCGGATAAATGTAAAATATGACAAATAGAAATTCTTCTAAATGAATATTAGGTTATGTGGAAGTTCGGAAAAAGTACATTTATGTCGAAGACAAATTCGGAAAAACAGAAATTAGATTAAATTAAAATTAGAATGAATAAAGATTATGGTGAATAAAAATTCGAAAATACGAAAATTATGCCAAATGAGAATTCGGTACAATAGAGATTATGATAATTGGTAGTTAGGACAAATAGAGGTTATGTGAGTTGACAATTCGACAAAATAAAAATTATATTAAATGATTGTTCGGCAACTTGATTTTCGGTCAAATGAGACTTAGGTAATATGGAATTTGGGGTATATTTATGCGCCTCTCTAGAATCTAGAATTTTCGTGTTATTTATTTAAATGACACGTTCGTTCCGCAACACTGCTCCGACCTAGGTTGCTGATCAATCTCTCTAGTGATCACCCCAAGTGAAGAGCATCACAAGGTTGTTATGTGGGGTTCCCCACTCGGGCCCATCAGTATCCAAGGTCTTTTGTTTCAGGCGTCATTCACTCTACTCACATTCTTTTTATAAACTATTTGTCGCCACACTTTTCTGCCCTGGCATACTTCTCTAGCTTCCTTCACGTCCATGCATTTTTTCATGCAAGCTCTCCTGTTTCTATGGCTTCTTATTCACACATTCTAACCATTCTGTCCGCGGTCTGCCTCTGGACATACTGCCATTTACTTAACCTTTATACACTTGTTTCGTTAAACGTTCATCTTTCATTCTTTCAACATGTCCGAACCATCTTAACTGATTTCTTTCCCATGTGTCAACTATTGTCTCTTTTGCACCACATTCTTTGAGGATTATTTCCTTTTTCACTTTGTCCATCAGTGTTTTCCTGCAAATTGTGCGCAGAGGTTTCATGCCAATCGCGTTAATTTTACTCTTATCCTTTTCTTGACAGGTCAATGTCTCGCTACCGTATAGCACAGTCGGTACAAATATAGAATTATGTATTGCCATTTTATCTTTTTTTGATATATTTTTACTTTTGAGAATGGGCCCTGCTCTACCGATAACCTTCTGACCCTCGTTTATGCGCCTAACTCCCCATCTATCTTTCCGTTACTAGTGAATAGGCTACCCAGATATATGTACTTATCAACTTGTTCTAATCTATCATCATTTAGGACAATGTTGCACGTTGATTTTGAGGCTCATGTTCTTCATGCTTGTATTTAGTTTGCTCAACATTCTTTGCAAGTCTTCTATTGATTCTGCTATAACAACCTTGTCATCTGCGAAATCTAACCCACGTACCCTCACTGTCTCGAGATCTACACCTTCTTCGTCGAACCAGTCACTCAGTTTTCCATTCACCCTTAAACTCGCTTTGTTACCTGCATATATTGTTTTTATTGCTTGTAGCAGCCATCCATTGACTCCGTACTCTTTGAGGACTTCCCAAAGTTTAATTCTATCCACCTTGTCAAATGCTTTTTCTAGGTCAACAAACGCACAAAAAACTTTCTATCCTACTTTCAAACTTTTTTCTGAGATCTGTCTTAAGCTAAATATTTGATCCGTACATGATTTTCCTGGCATAAATCCACTTTGGACTTCCCATATATTTTCTTCTGTTATTTTCATTACCCTGCGGATAAGTATTTTTGAGTAAATTTTACTTACAGTACTTAATAAGCTGATACCTCTGTAATTATTGCAGTTGTTTTTATCTCCCTTTCTTTTGTATGTTGATACGATAATAGCTTTTCTCCACTCGTCTGGGACTTTCCCCATCTCGATACATAAATTTATCAATTCACACAGCCTGTGAGATATGTACTCGCCACCGTATTTAAGCATTTCAGCACTAATACTGTCTACACCCGCAGCCTTAATTTATTTATAATTATATTTTTCTTGGAGAATTATTCTTTTTGTTGAAAATTAAACTTTTCGGGTTGAAAATTCAACAGTTTGGTTGGACATTCGTCTATTTGGAGTTTAATTAATATTTTTTTGTTTGAAAATTCGACCATTTGCTTAAAAATTCATCTTGGTAGGTTAAAAATTCAAAAATTTTGTTCAAAATTCAACTTTGTTTTCGAAAACCTAATTATTATGTTGAAAATTCAATTATTTTGTTCAAAGTTAAATTAGTTTGTTTAAAATTGATTTTCTTTGGTCAAAATTTCAACTGTTCTGTTGAAAAATCGTCCTTTTGGACTGAAAATGCATCTTTTATGGTAGAAAAGTGATCTTTTTCGGTTTGAAATAAATAAATTTTAAATATTTAAATATGTAAATATTTTGTCTTCAGCGTTTCAAAATATTCTCTTATTTTATAGCATGATAAATTAATATGGAGCGTTACGGGACACTTTATAAAAAATATAAGGCAAAAATAGCAATAATTATTTATTTTTATTGGGAATCAACGTTGATAAATCGATTTCTACAGCTATACTCAAATCTTCGAAAGTAGAAGAAAAGTATCGAAATTCAATAGTCGAAAATAGATGTCTACCAGAATATCAAGTTGAGCTTACCAGGACATCTGGTTAAATTTACCAGAATATCTGGTTATGTTGACCGCAGAACGTTGTATTCCTAAGCTACCAGAAAACTTTCTAGTAAAGATTTCTGGTTAATCTTACCAGAAATTCTGGTTACATTTACCCGAATTTCTATTATCATTAACCAGAAAATTGTCAACCAGAAACTTCTGATACTCTTAACCAGAATTTGTAGTACGTAATATTTTTATTTTGTAAATTTTGGATAGTGTGACGTTAGATGCATACCCTTATTGAAGCGCTCTTATGTGAGAAATAATGTGATGAGATTCCAAATTAATGTTTTTAGTTTACACTCAGGAAAAAATTATGCTCAACGAGAAATTGTTTCTTTAACTTCGTTTCTTCCACTGAAAGTGAAAGTAGACTTAAAATAAAATTGGTTTTATTATAAGCCGTGTCTACGTGTACCGAAATTTCGGTACAAGTAACCAGTTTTTTTTTCGGTACGAATAGGGGGAGCTGGAAATGATGCTATTTGTACCGGAATTTCTGTACGTATAGCTAGAGTATAGCTGGATTTTTTCGGTACGCGTAGACACTTTCTTTATTATAACAATGACGTTGTTTTGCTTCTTTGAATTGAAAAAATGATTTTGTTGCAACTTTTTGTTTAATTTAAAGAAAAATGGATTCAAATAAAATACTGGCTTCAATTTAAGAAATAGTTCACTCATTCTCATTCCTCATTATTTTAAAACAAGAAAATTAGTTCTACAAATCAAATAAAACTTTTTTTAAGATCAAAATGAAATCTATTTTTTATGCACCATTTTGCATAATTTTCTTATCTACCATGGATTATCTACGTAATAATTTATCTATCAAGATTTTTATCACATGAAATTTCCTGTTTACTCTGAGAAATATATTCTTTTTGAAATGATGGATTTCAGCGAAATTGATAGAAATTGGGGAAATGGAATAGACGTGATCGAAGGACCGGTGAAAAATATGAATACATTTTATTAAGTTTAATTTTATTAAGTTATGGCCAACGGCCATACCACGCTGAAAACCCCAGTTCTCGTCAGATCACTGAAGTTAAGCAGCGTTGGACGCGGTTAGTACTTGGTTGGGTGACCATTCAAGAATACTGAGTGCTGTTGGCACATCGTGGGTGTGGTGAGCCCACACTTGTAGTTATTTATAACTACAAGAAAACTATCCACCTAGAAACACTACCCGAATCGGGTAGTGTCACGCCTACCCTGAAAGGGAAATCGCTTAATGGTATACAAGTCACTCAGAAAGCGATTTGGTTGAATCTACTTTTAGCTTAAGACAGATCACAGAAAAAAGCTTGAGAGGAGGAAAGAAAGTTTTCTGTGCATTTGTTGACCTATAAAAAGCATTTGGCAAGGTAAATAGAAGTAAACTTTGGGAAGTCCTTAAAGAGTACGGAGTCAATGGATGGCTCCTACAAGCAATAAAAACAATATATACAGGTAGTAAAGAGAGTGTAAGGGTTAATGGGAAACTGTGCGACTGGCTCGATATTATACAAGGCGTGAAACAAGGATGCGTTATGTCCTCATGGCTATTTACCATATTTATGGATAAGTGTCTAAGAATGGCCCTCTTCGTTGAAGAAGGTGTAGATCTCGAAACAGTGAAGGTACGTGGGTTAGCTTTCGCAGATGACAAGATTGTTATGGCAGAATCAATCGAGGACTTGCAAAGAATGTTGAATAAACTTAATACAGGCATGAAGAACATGGGCCTCAAAATTAACGCAAATAAAACAAAAATCATGGTGTTTCAAGGAAAAAGTGAGAAAACAATGTGCAACATTGTCTTAAATGATGAGAGATTAGAACAAGTTGACAAGTACGTATATTTGAGTAGCCTATTCACTAGCGATGGAAAAATAGATGGGGAGTTAGATAGGCGCATAAATGAGGGTAAGAAGGTTATCGGTAGAGCAGGGTCCATTCTCAGAAATAAAAAAATATAAAAAAATCTAAAATGGCCATACATAATTCTATATTTGTATCGACTGTACTATACGGTAGCGAGACGTGGACCTGTCAAGAAAAGGACAAGAGTAAAAGAAACGCGATTAAACCTCTGCGCACAATATGCGGGAAAACACTGATGGACAAAGTGTGAAACGAGATAATCCTCAAAGAATGTGGTATAGATGAGACACTAGTTGACATATTGGAAAGCAATCAATTAAGATGGTTCGGACATGTTGAAATAATACCCCCTACCTCACATTACTCCTTTCCTCACCGAGCAAGTCACGCCTACCCCGAAAGGGAAATGGCTTAATGGTATAATGGTATAATGGTATAACTAAATTTGTGTTCGTTCAAACTTAGAATGTAGTTATTATATGTAAACTAAATGTTTTGTTGTCTCAACTAAATTTTTTGGTAATTTTAATTAAATTTTGGTGGGGTCAATCAAATATTTTGTTGAATCAACCAAAATTCGTTTGATTCAACCAAATTTGTATGTGTATCCAAGAAAACAGTCTTTTTTGTCCAAGACAATTTTTTTCTGAGTGAATTAGTAAGAAAATAAGATTGGCTGTATTACAATAAGAATTTTGCACTAGGTTCAACATTTTATAGTTTTTCCTAAGAATATTTTTGGGATTAATAACAAAGTAAGTTTTGAGTTTAAAAACAAAAGAAACAGAGAGAAATTTACCAAAGAATGGAAAACTATACCTAATAACTAATAACTTTATAATTATTTATAACCTAATAACTCTCTATATATTAATTCCGATGTTGTTATTTTCAGGTATTATATGGATTTCTATTAATATAAGTTTCGATTTTTTGATTTTTTTTGTGAAATTCGACTAATTTAATTAGAGAGAAGATCTGAAAATCATCTCAAGAATTTCATCTACTGTTAGTACTTTTGATGAAAATTCTAGTATCTAGGTGTTGAAAGAAAAATTCTAAACTAATTTTTGAAAAATTAGAAAAAATTAGGAGATATTTAAAATTGAAAATTTTGGTCCTTTTTTAACTTTCACAAAATTTCGTGATTTTAATGATATTAAGTTTTTTTTAATTATTCCTAATAAGACCCAGTTTTGAAAAAAAAAATTTTCGAACAATAAAATTTCAAAAACTTTTTGGATATTTCAAAAACAAATGTTTAAATAAAATTATTTCTCGAAAAGAAAGGGAGATCCCATTTTCATATTTACAGGGGTTTTAGAGCACATTGTAACCTATATCTATAAAAAAATCTTATAGGAAATCAAAAATGAATTTTTTTCAAAGTTTAAAAAATTGTTTTTGAAAAATCCGAAAAGGTTTGAATTTTTTGTTTCAAAAAATATTTTTTCAGAACTACGTTTTGTTATGAATAATTGAAAAAGTACATCTTAATATTATTAAAATCATTAAAGTTATACAAGTTAAAAAAAGAGGACCAACAATTTCAATTTTGAATATCTCCTAAGTTTTTTGAATTTATCCAAAATTATTTTTAGGTTTTTTCTCATGATCTAAGAGAACGGATACTAGAATTTTCTTCAAAATTACTAACAATAGATGAAATTCTTCAGATGATTTGACATGGAATTGCTCTAGAGAAAAGTGAGCTATTAAAGGTCAGTAGAAAATTACTAATTCGATTAGTTAAAATATGTAGCAATTATTCAATATTGCAAAACTACTAATTGCTTTGTGAAAATATATTAATTTGTTCAGGTCTGTATTTTGTATATATTAATTAAAATAAGGCAATATAAATGGGAAACGTAGAGAATAAAAAAGTTTAATAAAAGAACGCGATTGCGTAACATTTTCAGCTTAACTGATACAATAAGAAGACAATATTGTGTTTGTCAATAGACTACGTCACCTACGCAAACATACAGGTTATTCCTTCAAAGTGAAAAGCTAGAATTTCTTACACACACTGTTTCTCCTTACTTTATTCACTTTAAAAATAATTCTTTAAGTGCTTTTGCACTCACAGTGTATTTTTACATTCTCATCCTAATGAGAAGGTATTAGTTTTATGTAAAATTTGTCTTCTTTCGGGATTTTCATCAAATCTCCACAATTTGAGAACACCTGAAACAGGAAAAAAAAATTGTTACTCTGTCTGTCTGTCTGTATTAGTGATTTGTAAGCACGATCAGATTGGACTGAGCTTTGGCACACTTTTTTAAGGCCTAAAAGAAAACGACAAGTTCTGACCAACGGTTCTCGTTTTACATATATATCGAAAATGCTTTTTAAAAAATCAAAACTTTCATTTTCCAGCAGAACTATACGAGCTATGAAAAACATTCAGAAGCAAAATTATTAATATTAAAAAGATGACAAAATTTTCTCGAGACCATTCTTTTTACAAGACACATATTCTTCGCTTTAATCATGAAAAATGTTATTAATAATAAAAAAATTCTATTTTGCGGTCAAACTGTGCAAGTTACAACTTTATTTATATTAATTTTTTGATAAAACGCGTAGTTTTGTTTATATCGTAAAAAATAACATTAAAAATTAAAAAAAGAAAAGCAAAAACTACAAAAGAGATGAAAAAAAATGAATAGACAAAACTTCTTCATTAAAAAACATCTGCAAATTTATCATTTACATCATTTTTCGATAGGAAACGTAGTTTTTGTTTTAATCGTAAAAAATAAAATTAAAGAAATTAATGCTTGGAAAAACGACACAGGTTACGAAAAAAATCATTGGACAAAAATTGTTCAACAAAAAAAGATCAATAAAATTTGTTATAAATCATTTTTCGATAGGAAGCGTAGTTTTTGTTTGAATTGTAAAAAATAACATTAAAATAAAACTTTTTAAATATAATTAACAAAAATTTTCACCTAAATTATATCTAAAAATCTGCTTTAAACCATTTTTTGATCAAATACGTATAGTTTTTGCTTTGATCATAAAAAATGACAATAGAAATGAACAAAATAATAAAAATGAATGAAAATGTTTATTAACAAACTTGTTCGCCTAAATTAGATCTAAAAGTTTGCTTTTGTCCTTGTTTCGTGAGGACTCGTACTTTTTTTAGTTATAAAAACAAAACCATGAAAATACGCTTGTTTCAATTTCATTGCACATTATGAATTGTAATAATATACATATTGAAAATAGTTATTTGTGATACAAGTGCGCAAAATAGGTGATTGTATGCGAGTGTGAATTTTGTAGCATAAGCCGCAGGCGAATTATGCAATCACACGAGTTACCAATCATCTTTGCGCACGTGTATCACACGCTATTTTTTGCAACGCCCGTTCGAAAAAGTTGTTAGGAGGAGGTAACGAAAAATACTAATTTTATATTGCATAGAGTGGAGTAAAGAAATTTAAAAAAAAAACTTAAAAAAAAATGTACTGAAAAAAAGATTTTGGAAAAAGATGTTGTGAAACAAAATGTTTGAAAAAAAATTTTGTGACAAAAAATTTTTGAAAAAAAAATTTTGAAAACAAAAATTTGGAAACAAAAAAATTTGTTGGAAAAAAAATTATTTAAAAAAATGTTGGAGTTTATGCTCTTTGCCGGGGGGGGGGGCTACGAAACCTAAAAACAAAACTTCAATAATTAAAACATTTGTTCAAGTTAAATCTAAATTTATTTCAAGAAGATACCAAAACCAGTGTTTAAAGTTACCTATGCCAGTGTCTAAAGTACCTCATCTCGAAAGTGCGCATGCGCAACTTTTTCACCAGTGCCTAAAGTAAGCCATCTTCAAACTGCGCATGCGCGAAAATTATTCGCACACAGTCTGCTCAAATAAGGTCCTTTAGGCACAATTCAGAAGCATGAAAACGTCAACTTTAGAGGTGGGTGTTGCAAAAGATATATTTTTCAGGGTAGTGGTAAATAAAGATGAATGTCAAATAAGGAACAAATATTAAAGTAATTATGAAAAATAAAATTTGTACTTTATATTATTATTATACCATTAAACCAAATCCCTTTCGGGGTAAACGTGACCCATCTGTTCTAGCCTCTTTATACTGTAGGAGATCGAAGAATTCATGTGAGAAAAGTGAGAGAGGGAAGTGTACGAGGCAGTATAAGGGTGGGGGGGGGGTATAGAATTTTAGATTAATCTATAATTTCCGTGTTGCTTATTTAAAGAACACGTTCGTTCCACAATACTGCTCCGCCCCAGGTCGCTGACCAATCTCTCTAGCAATCACCCCAGGTGAAGAGATTCACAAAGTCGCCATGTAAAGCACTCCGCGCGGACCCAATAGTACCCAAGGTTTTTCGTTTCAGGCATCTCTCACTCCACTGACACCCTTCATCATGCATTTCTTAGAAGCTATTTGTCGCCACACTTTCCTGTCCTGACATACCTTTTTAGCTTCTTTTACGTCCATGAATTTTCTTATTTTGAAAAATCTGAATAAATAGTCACGGGCCGAGGTATAAAGACTAATATAATATACATTTCATATAATAGAGTTGAACATAATATAGAAAAGTTCACGTTTCGGACAAATTTTAATCGAGTGCGAAGGATGAGATACGTGATGAGAGGAGCTTCAACAAAAGAGAATTTACAATCACCAAATTACAGTTCTGCCTAATTTCTGCTAAAGACTTTTCCATCTGTTTCCGCCAAAACTATTTTTCCATCATTACTCTTCTGACACCTATTCTTAGCGGAAAAATCTTTTGGCGTTGATCAGCCCTAGACTAAATCGTCTATAGACTCTAATCTGGCGCAAATCAGATGGACTATTCTGGGGATGGTCAGCACTGTAACACTTTTGTAAAATATATGGCTAGAGAGTCTAGCCAGGTGCTGTTTAGCGCCTGGTCAGCCGCTATTTAAGCACTCCAATCAGAGGTAAATAAAATAACTAAATAAATAGTACATAATATATCTAGGCGGGAAATGGCCCCGAGGTGGACACCCATCTTTTGAAGGACTGTAGAGCCCAAACGGTATTATATACCTTGGAAATTTATACATCCCCTGAAACCTTATATTAGCTAACTTTCTATCAAAAACTTTTTTTTATATTACCAACGGAAATAAAATTTAGGCTGGTTTGAAAAATAAGTCGAAATTTCAAATTTCAAAAAAGTGGCCCTAAGGTGGAAACGTCCCAAAAAATTACTGAAGAAGTTGGAAAAGCAATTGAAAACACAATTTAAAGTACATTTATTTAATATTTATTGTTTTTCATTTATAACCACGCAAACATATCTTGTACATTTTGAAAAAATGAAACTTTTACATGGGAAAAAAGAAAATAACTTTTACATGAAAAAATATATCATATCTCCTCAGACTATTTGTTGGTATTCCGAATTTCATAGCGGCTGTTAAAAGTCCAATTTTCTCTGTTTCAATGTTTTTGACTGCATTTGCCAATTAAGCATACTCAATAGCTGCAAACTCTGTTTTACGCTTATACGAGGCCATTTTAACATATTCAAAAATTTCATCATAAAATTTTCAAAATTGATAAAATTCATATTTACAATCACAAATGTTGATACATATTACATATAAACTTTTCATAAAAAAGCAAGTGTCCACCTTGGAGCCAAAAAAGTGTCAACCTTAGGGTCATGCCGCATTTTTTTAAGCCTAGGTGAAAGAATTTGTTTGTATCCACATTCATTTGGAATATTATTGTACAGTACATAAACAGAATTATAACGATATTAACCTCTTCAAAATCGTCAATTTCGATGATTTTACCCCCTTGAGAAAAAAACTTCTCAAAACTTTGAGAGCAGAAAACACTATAATTACTTATAATATTCTTTTAAAGCAGTGTGTCTCATCTTGTATCGTCTTAAAAATCCTGTACATTTTTCTAACGTGCACGAAGAAAAACTTGATGATTGATACTTAGAATTTTTTAATTTATGGAAAACTGACCAGTGCCAGAACTGGCCTTGACTAAACTGTCAAAATTAGACGGTCTAGACGACGCCAGATCTAGGCCAGATCCGACATCAGACTGCCAGAAGATTTTTTGACTAGGGCTATTTTAAAACAAAAATTGCATCTCATCACTATTTTTCCAAGCAAATGAAGCTATTTTATGTAAAAAAAACTAATACGAAAATCAACAAATACGGGCATTATTGGTGATAGTCTTCGTGCCCCGCACCGGGACCATTTCCCACTCACCCCTACTACTCACCCCTATTTTGTGACAGTCTTGAATCATACTAAAGCCAGTAAAGTTTTTATCAAGGCTGTCTATTTACGAAATACTAGTCTTGGCGCTATCTATTGTTACGAATTTTAATATATGAAGACTGTCTAGATTTTAGCTTGATTCTAGTCAGAATCACAGCTTGGACTTAAACAAAAATTACAGAAGTGAATTCCGAAAATAATAATTTTAAAATAAAAGATTTAGGAAATTACATACATACATTGATTAGCAGTTCGAACTCGAAAGTTCATTGCCTCACTACCCGATTCGGGTAGTGTTTCTAGGTGGATATTTACTACCAATGTGGGCCCACCACACCCACGACGGGCCAACAGCACGCAGGTATTCCTGAACGGTTACCCATCCAAGTACTAACCGCGCCCAACAATGCTTAACTTCAGTGATCTTACGAGAACTGGTGTTTCCAGCGTGGTATCGCCGTTGGCGATTTAGGAAATTACAAAACATAATTGCATAAATGCTCAAATAAAAATTAAATGCACTGTACGTGTGGAAAAACTTCGTGGCGCTGTGCTGCCCTCACAACAAAATGATATCTTTGCCATATCCCTAGGATATCTCGGCAGGATATGGGATATCTTCAAAAATGTCCCAACAATCTTCCGGGATATCCGTGGTATATTCCAAGGATATTGATATTTCCGCCCCGTAGATTTATTCACTCAACGTCCTGTGCGGGATATACACTTTGGCAATCGAATCCAATATTTCTGAAATGCATATTATATAATTAAAATATGTAGAATGCCTGAAAACATAAAGATTCACAAACATTCGTTTGACAAAAAACCGCTTTATATAAATCTCGAATATTCAGTTTCTTTCAAATTCTATCTCAGTATAATTATAAGAAAATTATTACCGCGAATTATTTTCATAGCCAATAACAGCCTACATACAATAAAAATCAAGCTACTTTCTTAAAATTTAAAAGTTGGCTGTATTGTATCTGTGAACTCTATAAATTGCGCAGTTTATAGAGATCGCACTTTTCACTATCAGTAAAACGGCAAAATCAGTTTATATGATAAAACAATTAAATTAATATGTACCGTGTTGGTTTACATAATATAAATGAGAATAGATTATAATCCTGGACGAATATTCGAGAAATTGTTGACTTTTGTTAAAGCGTCACTTGCGCGACAGTTTTCGCACACTCGCAGCCATGATGGAATTTACCTGGAAGTGTCTTTAGAGGGGACTCTACTATTATTGTACTTTATAATGTTGTACATTGTATAAAATCTCCGGAAAATAATATACCTAATATTGTTAAATGATTTGTTATTTTATTGATACGATTGAATATACACGTAATTGGTAGTAGTTACTCTCTTAAACTGAACCAGTGAAATTGTCACTGGTTGAATCAGTATTTTGAATTATCACTGGTGAACCAGTGATTTTCCCGCTTTGACTGGATGAATTAGTAAGTGACTCAACTAAACTAGCCTGACTGAATATACCAGTTACGCCAAATAATAGGTTGAACCAGTGATATAGCGCTCCACGCGGGCAAGACACGAACCTCCAGTCGTCTGGTACGCGCGCGCGTCGCCGGTCAGGTCTTGACATTTCTTGAGTGAAAACCAGTGGTGTAGTCGAGCCCTGGCGGGGCCTGGCGCCGCCAGGGTACTTTTTTCGAAGGCCTGGCGGCGCCAGGCCACTTTCTTGTCACACGGAAAATTTTTCCAGTTATGGGCCATCCATAAACTATGTTACCAATTTTGGACTTTTTTGATCTCCCCCAAAAGTAACACGGCCGTTCGCTGAAGACGGATTTTACGTTTATAAATTCTTGTAAATAAAATTAATGTAGATAACATATTGCATTCAATACAAAACAACAACCAAAAAAGGTTTTCTACCCAAAGAGTATTAACAACCAAATAGATTAACTTTTCAGTAAAAGCGACGAGTTTTCCAAAATACAGTCAAATATTTAGCCAAATAGACAAAAAGACGAATGATTTCAAAGACAGTTGAATTAAAAAAAAAAGGTATTTTTCGACCAAGAAAGATAAATTTTCAACCAAGAAGGATGTTTTTTCTACCATAAAATATGAGTTTTTAACCTAAAAGGATTCATTTTTAACAACATAGTTGAATTTTCATCAAAAAATGATAACTTTAAAAAATAATTAAATTTGCCAAAAATAATTAGATGTTTAACAAAATAGTTGGATTTCTAACCAAATAGTTGAATTTTCAGCATACAAAGATACATTTTGAATCAAATTGTCGAATTTTCGGACAAAAATGATTACAATTCAATAAAATATTTGAATTTGCAAGATAAACAGACACATTTTTTAGAAGACCGTTGAATTTTTATTTAAAAAAAATCATTTTCAACCAAGAAAGATGAATTTTCAACAAAATTCTCAATCGAAAAGTTGAACTTTCAACAAACAAGAATAATTTTCTACCCAAAAAGACGACCTTTTAACGAAATATATCAATTTTCTACCAAATAATTAAATTTTCAACCAAAAAGTTGAATTTTCAACAAACAAGATTAATTTTCTACCCAAAAAGACGAGTTTTCAACAAAATACATTAATTTTCTAACAAACAGTTGAATTTTCAAATGATACAATATACAGGATAAAGTTTCAACCAAAAAGGGAATAGTTGAATTTTCATCCAAAAATGATAACTTTAAAAAATAATTAAATTTTTCAAAAATAATCAGATGTTTGACAACATAGTTGAATTTTCAGCATACAAACATACATTTTCAATCAAATAGTCGAATTTTCGCACAAAAAAGATTACAATTCAATCTAATATTTAAATTTTCAAGATAGACAAATTTTTTAGAAGACCGTTGAATTTTTTTTAAAAAAAGAATCATTTTCAACCAAGAAAGATGAATTTTCAACAAAAAAGTAAAGTTTTCAAGCTAAAAAGTCGAATGTTTTAAAAAACAGCGGTCTTTCAAATCTAAAAAAAATTAATTTTTAACAAAAAAGATGATTTTCAATCAAGAAAGATGAATTTTCAACAAGATAGTTAAAACCTTAATCAAAAAGTTAAACTTTCAACAAACAAGAATAATTTTCTACCCAAAAAGACGACTTTTCAACAAAATATATGAATTTTCTACCAAAGAATTAAATTTTCAACCAAAAAGTTGAATTTTCAACAAACAAGATTAATTTTCCACCCAAAGAGACGAGTTTTCAACAAAATACATTAATTTTCTAACAAACAGTTGAATTTTCAAATTATACAATATACAGGATAAAGTTTGAACATAAAATGGAATAGTTAAATTTTCAGATCAAAACTCTGATAAAAAAAAACTTTGAACGAAAAAAACGAATTATCAACAAAATTGTTAAATTTTCCATCCAAAAGACGAATTTTCTACAATACAGTAGAATTTTCAACATAAAAAGTTCATTTCAAAGCAAATTGTTGAAATTCCAACTCTAATTATAGATCCTCAATGAAAAAATTAATGTTTTCAGAACATTTTTCAAACTTAAGTCGAAGGATCGATTTTTCAAGCAAAAAATATGAATTCTCAACTAAGCATAGTAACAGTTGATATTTCAACCAAACAAATGCATTTTTAACCAAAAAGGATTAATTTTCAACCAAGAAGATTAAATTCCTACCAAGAAAGACGAATTTTCAACCAAACAGTTAAATTTTGTACTAAAGAAGATAAATTTTTAACCAAAATTGAAAAGTTTATTTGTCAGTTCAAAAAATTTATTTTTAACCAAACATGAAATGAATTTTCATCAAAATAGTTCAATTTTCAACCAAAGAGATGAATCTTCTGCTAAAAAAATGATTTTTTAATGAAGTAGTTGCATTTTTGGTCAAAAATATGACTTTTTGAAATTTAGTTACATTTTCAACAAAATAATTGAATTTTCAACCAAATAATAGAATTTTTAACCAAACCAGATGAATTCCGAACCAAAAATATAATAGTAGCCTTTTCGATAAAAAAAAGAATTTTTTCCTAATTTTTTAAACTGTTACAACCTCAGTTTTCGGGGGGGGGGGGGGCCCTCAAACTGGAAACGTAGTTTATGGAAAGTACCGCCAGACCACTTTTTCTTTTAGGACTACACCACTGGTGAAAACGAACCTTATTGTGTACTAGTGTGTGTTATAAATATTTGGCGCCTGACTGCAATAAGCAGGGGATGATCTTTGATGATGATCTTTGATCTTTCGCTTGAAAGTGGGAAGGCCCCTGGCCACTTGGCTTTGACTTTGAGCGACGCGACGCGACACCTTGACATAACGACGGGCCATTCCCTAATTCGGCACAACATATTATATCCCATTATATTGCAGCCCGGTCTTCATTTATTGTTGTGAGAGTACATTGCGGTTTTTCAAAGATAATTTTGCAACTGTTACCACAAAAGTGATGAATGTTAAGTGTCATACCTAACCAGCTGAAAGACGACAAGGCGTACGACCATATGCCTATTGGTACTGAGAAACCGGTGAACCTCACTGATTGAACCAGTGCCGGAATTTCACTGAGTAAACCAGTGAGTTCTCACTGATTGCCAGTGACACACTTCTGGCTATTTCAACCAGTGAGATTCTACTGGAAATCAGTGAGATTTCACTGGTTCATTTTAAGAGAGTATATCTGAATTTTCAGGAATATACTAAATCATAGAATTAGTTTATCTTGGGGACATCCTTGGCACATAAAATTGGGACATTAATGGCATATCCTCAGGATATTCTGAGATATCCTTGAAACATTCTAGGGATATCGAGATTTCCGCCCTGTACGATATTATTCGCAATATCCCTGGGATCTCCTGGGATATGCCCAGGATATCCTGGAAGATAAATGGGATATCTCGCTAATATCTTATGCTGTGAGGGGTGTTGCTTTTCTTAATTATTATTACATACATAGTGCATATATTTTCTTATAAAAATAAAATTGTTCAAAATGTTCAAATGTTTTGATTTTAATATTATAATTGAGATAAAAAAGTTGTACTTATTATTAAAAAGGTTATAGCTGCATTGATGTTCAATTTTTGTTACTTAGCTTTGAGTGGACGCAGTCGCGCCGCAGACTGACTGTCCAGTGGATCGACTAGTTTCTAGATAAATCGTCTATTTGTATAGATAAGAATTAATAATTAAACATTATAATCATTTTTTCCTGAATAAAAGTCTGATATATATATATATATATATATATATATATATTTTGCAGTTAATTAAAAATATAACAAAAAGTTTTTGTACACAAAAAATGAAAAAATGAGTTTCCGCAAATGTTGAACATCGCCGGGTGTCAAACTTTTGACGTAACTACGTAATAGGTATGTGGCTGTAACGGATATATCGGATATGAATTACAATTCATTCCAATTTTAAATAATTATCACGTCAGTCTTCATTATTATATTTAAGGATTTAATAAATAATTCAAATGAGTTAAATACATTTATGTTAAAATTTGATTTTCTGGATTCTGGAATATTATAAATATAAGACATAGGTTCCTTAGACATATCATAATTAATATAAATTTATTATAAATTTACTATACAATTCAATCAAAACCAAATGTTTTTAAACATTTGTTAAATAGAAGTCGTTGTTAAGAATACAATTCGTATATTAGGATTTCAATCACGTTCAATAAGTAATGTTTATTATCTTAAGTATGTAATACAGTGCATTCCATTATTATTTGAGAATTTATGCAATTATGTTTTGTAATTAGCTAAATCTTTTATTTTAAAATTATTATTTTCTGAATTCACTCTGCGATTTTTGTGTTAGTCCAAACCGTGATTTTGTCTAGAAACTAGATAAAATCTGGACAGTCATCAACTTCATATATTCAAATTTGTAATGAACTCCTAGATAGCGTCAAGACTGAGACTACACAGCAGAAAGCTTTAAGTCAAACAGGTAGCAAACCTAGACAGAGCCAGGATAATATTCTTGATAAAAACTGTACTGGCTTTAGCATGATTCAAGACTTCTTAACCACGGTTTTCATTTAACAAATGTTTAAAACACGTTTACTTTCAGTTTAGTTATACATATAATAAAGTTATAATTAATTTATAATGATGAATCTATGTATATTTATAATATTCTAAACAATCAAATTTTAACATAAATGATCCTACAAACTTTATTATTTACAATGATTTTCCACACATTAGGCACTTTTAATGTTTAATAATTGTTCATGTTTTATTGAAATAAATATAACGTTGGAATGAATTGAAATTCATATCCGACAAAAAAGAAAAAAAAATCATTTATCATATAGCAAAGTTACAGCAACGTACCTATTATGAGGTTACATCAAAAGTTCGACACCCGGCGTATGTTCAAGATTTTCGGAAACTCATTTTTTAATTTTTTTGTGTACAAAAACTTTTTTATATTTTTAATTAACTGCAAAATCTACATATTAGACTTTTATTCAATTAAAATTATTCTATTTTTTTATTAATAATTATTTTTTATGATGCCAGTTACAGTTAGACAGAAACAGTACAGTGCCATGGAATTTTTCCACACGGGAATTAGTTTAATTTTCTGTATTTAAGTGCGGCTACCTTGCTGAATGAATAATTATGCATTTTGTGTGCCTATAAATACCTCATAAGCAAAGTTCCGTATCACTTGTTGGCAAGAAAATGTATATCATTAGATATATCTCCCCTTTCCATAGGAAACCTATACAATACCAAACTTTATTTGGAAATTAATTTTTTTAGCTTTTTTGTTCTTATTCTTAAAAGCGGATATATCTACAATTAATGTAATAATATAATTTTACTTTGATTGTAATAAATGCTTCACAGCTTCAGTTAAAACAAATAGAAGCTTTGTATAATATATTTAAGTTAATAGATTAGTTAAGCCAAAAAAATAATTTATTGTAGGTCTTACGAAATTATAAAATGTTGTAAAATTACAGACATTTTTTAATATATTACACAATTTCATCACGTAATGATAAAACAAGATTGTAAAATGACGTGATGGTTCAGTACACAAAATCGTATAACTACTCCAAGCATATAATGATTTGTTTATTCAAACTTGAATGATATCTTAAGATCAGGCTCGGTTTGGTAAAGTAGGGTTTCACAAAAAATCCCGGTGGCTTACTGATTATCAACCATTTGTTTTAACCATTTTTCCCCGGTCAACCCGACCCTGCTTGAGATAATAATTCATTCCTTATGTTATATCCATGAATGCGACAGAGACGCTTTTATGCGCCATCTACTAGTGTCTCACTCGCACTCACGCTTCCCTATGACTACTATGAAATTAACCTTACCGTGTATATTAGTATCGAGCCGAAGTTGTCCTCTTTCATTCATACTTCTGAGGACATTCCGAAAGAATCGGCTTGTACTAACAGCTAGAACAATGAAATTCTTCATTGTCCATTCCCTGCTCATTACCTGTGTGGTATTCTTTAATTCAATTCGTAAGTATAATTTTACTTGTATACTGCAACTATACTTAATCCCACCAAAAACATCTGCGATGCAAAAAATCTGCCACGTGCAACTACGATACCATTATTCTACCATACCCAGCAATTTTGTATTAAAATAATTTTGCTTATAACATTCAATCCCGCCCAGTTTTATAAATTTATACTATGATTTTTTAAATTTATTTCAAAATTTCTTTAGGTCACTTTATAAAAAAGTTTCTTTATATATTTTATTATGAATTTTTCCCAAATTACTTGGCCACCTTTGACTTCACAAATTTATAAAGTTGTACTTGGCAGAGTTTTTGCATCGCAGATGTTTTTTTGTTGGATTTCATGTTCTTTTATATTTGAAAAAATATATATGGGGACGCTCAAATAATTAAATTTAAATTAAACTACTAATTCACTAAATATGAAAAAATACATTCATTTTTAAGGTTTCATAGCCCCGGGCAGAAACTTCTATAGTTTCGGTGGGGTGTCCGTCCGTTTGTCATACTTTTTTCCCATGAGGGGTAGTCGAGAACATGTTGCCATAGATTTTTAGGTCAAATATTAGGCAAAAAGTTTGAAAAAATTCATTATTGTTGAATTATTGTAGAAAAATTAAACTTTTCACATGTGTCCACCTCTGCAACCTGATCCACCCAACCTATTTACATCAAATTTTAATGAAAAGTCTGTAATAAAATATTCTGGATACATATTGCAAGAATTTTCAATATCTTGAATACTTTTTAAAATTTTACCACTTTTGTCATATCTGAATGTTCATTTTTTACACTAAATACCTTAATTTTGAAACTATTAAAGATATCAAAAAGTCCTGCAAAATGTGTCGACACTCTGTTGGTTGTTTTTATGTTTTTTTGTTGTTTTAAGATCACAGTTACTAAAATTTTATCATAAAATCACGCCTAAACTTATTTTTTAATGATCAATCAGTCAGGTTTTAAGTTCAATATTGAAGTCAGTACTTTTTTGCACTATTTAACCTACCAATGCTTTTAAAGTCCATGCTCGACAACTATTTCTCGCATTTTTCAATAAAAAAAAAGTGACGAGTAGACTTAATTGTTATTATTTTCTATGTGTGAAGGGTAGCAGTACAGAAATAGAAAATCAAAATTAAAAAAATGGGTTTATCGCACACAAATTCTTTAAAAATGATTCCTTTAAAATTATTTTCTTATTTTCATGGGCCTTTCAGCAAAAAAAAAAACGTATTTTTTACTGTGATATCGAGACATTCAATATTGATTTTCTCGGAACAGAAAATTTTTTTTGTCCAAGATTTTTTATTCACGCACAGCATCCTTATATCTCGGGAGCAAGTCTCTATTTTTCGTAAAAAATTTAAAACTCGTTCATTAATTGCTACCGAAAGCTTATTTTCTAAATCGCTCTCCTCAAAAATTTATATTTATGGCAGAAGCAATCGAGGACTTGCAAAGATTGTTGAATAAACTTAATACAAGCATGAAGAACATGGGCCTTAAAATTAACGTAAATAAAACAAAAATCATGGTGTTTGAAGGAAAAACTGAGAAAACAATGTGCAACATTGTCCTAAATGATGAGAGATTAGAACAAGTTGACAAGTACGTATATCTGTTTAGCCTATTCACTAGCGACGGAAAAATAGATGGGGAGTCTTGAAAGAATGAAACATGAACGACTGACCAAACAAGTGTATAAAGGTAAAGTAAATGGCAGAATGCCCAGAGGTAGACCGCCAAAAGAATGGTTAGAATCTGTGAATGAGACACTAATCCGAAGAGACATAAGAAGCCATAGAAACATGAGAGCCTGCATGAAAAAATGCATGGACGTGAAGGAAGCTAGAGTAGTATGCCAGGACAGAAAAGTGTGGCGACAAATAGTTTGTAAACGGAGTGACAATAGAGTGAATGACGCCTGAAACAAAGACCTTGGATACTAAATGGGCCCAAGTGGGGAACCGCACATAGCAATTTTGTGAGGCTCTTCACTTGGGGTGATCGCTAGAGAGATTGATCAGCAACCTGGGTCGGAGCAGTGTTGCAGAATGAACGTGTCATTTAAATAAATAACACGAGAATTCCAGATCAATCTAAAATATCTATACCTAACACCTATATACCTATCTACCTTATACCTATATACCCACCTACTCACTACTATTTTCCAACGGAGCAAGTCACGCCTAACCCGAAAGGGAAATGGCTTAATGGTATAACAATAATAATAATCTAGTTCTATACTGCCACCCTTCAAAGATGTATGCGTATTTTTGAAATGCATTTTTGTAAATTACATATGTTCTAAATATTTGCAGACATTTTTCTCGGGTTTTCTGTTGTAAAATAAACATTTTGAATCATTATTATACGATAATATCTTAAAATATCATTCGTTAAAGATTCTAGCTTTTACAAAAATTTGCAAATTCACTCAGAGAAAAAGTTGTTTTGAAACATAAGCATATTCCTCTTGCCTGCTTTGTTTTGAACAACGTGAACATAGAGAATAGACATATTCTCCATACGCGTGAAAATCTTTTTTTCATCGTGCCTCTATTGAAACTTCGAGTTTCGATACCTGTAGAGCGGGTTGAAACACGGTGTTTGCATCTCTAGAGTTGAAACATTTTGTGTCAGCCCTAGGGTTTGACAACTATGTTGTCGAAAACAACGGAGTTGTTTAAATTATAAATTATAGTTTTTAATTATCAATTTAAATTATAGATTTGCAATGAAAAATAATATGCATTAATCGGAATGTAACACAACGATCGCAACTCGTGTGAATGCAGCCCTCCCTATTCGCTCGGGCAGCAAACTTCACACTCGTTGCAATTGCTGTGTTTCATCCCTTGTAATGCAACATACTATTACACAAAGATTATTAAGATTATTATTAGGCCTTCAAGATTATGTGAAGTTTGTCACAAAAATATACTGTTTGCTGTAAAAAAATCTTTTGCCAAACACTCGCGATGGAAATGCGACTTCGGTGGTCAAAGTGAGTTTACTTTTCCCACTAGTGGCAAAAGTACTCACTTCGACCACTGTGACGTCATCAGTTGAGGAATCGACAACTTCGTCGTCTCTCGACGGCCTCCTCAGTCGCATTTCCATTGCGATTGTTGGACAAGTTTTATGTGCGCCTTGTGGGAGACGGCGATTCGTCTCGTGTGATTGCCGCGCTCGCTGCTCTCGCGGGGCAAACTTCAGACTCATCTAGAATCGCCTAAAATTTAGGAGGAATTTCCATCTGTGCCAAGAAACAGCCTCTATCGAACCACCTTCGAGAAAAACTTTTGTCGAATCAAAGATACGGCGTGTCCCAAAAAAAGCCTATTTTGAATCAGAAAGAGTTGCATAACTTTCTTACTTTTTAATTTAAAAAAAAATGAGCAAGTACTTTCAAGCTGTTACTCAGCTTCACTGAATCGTGAAAAGAAAGGTTAAAAGAAGTAATCAGTTAAAAAAAAATGCCAAACATGGACTTTGACCCACTTCTAAATCGAACTGGACCATAATCTTCCGCAGAGACCTTATAGTTATGTCAAAATATTTAGTTTCAGCCAATAAAACGCATTTCCGAAATTTGGCACTCACGCCCTTTTGCCCCAGGATTTTTCAATTGTTTTTTATTATACAATCGTACAATAAGATTTCCCCAACGCCGTGGACAAAATGCGATTTTACCCACTCCTCGATATGTCAAAATTCGCTTTTCTCCACGTTGTTGGGAAAAAATATAGTCCTCAGCTGGTGCAGATGAGCTTTTTTAACTCATGTAATTGCAAAACTCGCCTTCGGCTCGCGTTGCAAACTTCACATTCGTTAAAAAAGCTCCTTCTGCACTCGTTGAGAAATATACTATTAACTTCGCAAATTCATAATTATCTATTGTCTTTTTACAGAATTAAGTTGGCAAGCACCAAATCAACCTTCACGGCAACCCCCACCTCCTTTATCACCTACATTTCAACCACAAGGACTATATGATCATGCTTATCGTCAACCTAATCTAGCTCAACGTCCACCAGTTATTGAGGGTTCACAGTTGAACCAGATGCTGAATGAAGCAGTATATTCTGGAGGCGATCCTATTCAACGTCTGCGACTTATTATGGGTCCAGAGTTCAACCAGGCGGTAAATGAAAATCGTTTGAGGAATGCGAGTCAAAATAACCGTCGAAATAACGCTCGAAATAACGCTCGAAATAACACTTAAGTGAATTTATATCGTTACTACGACAATACATTCGATATTTTAATACTTACATACACCTATGTAATATCTCTGAAAATAAAAGCTTTATTCGCAAGTTGAATCTTTTCTCTAACACCTATAACAAAATATATTTGCTGATAATATATGAAGTTATTTAAATATTTTTTGAAAATAGACTAGAAATTTGATAAATAATTTCTTATCAGAGAATTGATTGAAAATAATTGGGATTTTGAATTTAATAAGCAGATTAATGACTATATCGGTATAGGTACTTTATAAGCATTTTTCAACCTATTGCTTTTGGAAAGTTTCAAAATATAACAAATTGTTTCATTTTAAATAAATATATATATAGTTGTGTGACTATATTACCTTCAGTTATAATTAAGATAATTAAGTGAATAACATTTTTGGGCTAGTTATTTAAATCATCTGTAATTATTTGCAATTTCCAGAAAGTACCGCCAAGCGAGGTAATTATGGATCAAGCCAGGTAATTATGGATCAAATAGGTTTTAATTTTTTTTTGCGGCTACAGTGAACTTTTCGAAAGTTCACCAAGAAGTCAGAGTAAATTCAGAAATTAGCGACTGTCGAATCACGAAGGCAAGAAATCTCAAAAACTACTACTTGGACCTTGTTAGAATCAAAAATGAAAATGAAAAATATTATTATTTATATTATTATTATATAATTAAATTGTATACAAATTATGTTTGATCAATATTCGAGATA
>CAKNYM010013199.1:0-37175 GCA_932195095.1 Andricus curvator | reverse complement strand
AATTTACTGTACGCTGGTATACTAAATTTAATTTCATGTTGTGCATTATTGTTTCCATTACATGCATACTAAATTTAGTACAGATTTTTCTAACAGTGTAGGTCACAAATAAAAGTGCTTATAAAACAAACTTCAGATTTATGGCAACGCTTTGTATTTTCTGTTCACATATTTACGTTTTTAAAATATCTCTAGATTCTTAACATGTGTTACTTTTTTGCTACATGTGTTAAAGATCACAATGAAGTTTTGAAATTCCACAATCTCACTGTCTTTTAATCAGAAAATGACTGCATATTTCTTTACTGTAATATTAATGAGGTACAATTTTGAATTCTATTTTAATAAAAGCATTTTAAAAGGCGTAACAAATAACATTTGAAATTCAAAAACGAAATACGCTGCTAACTTTCAGTTTGTTTACAATTACTGTTAATTTCATTTCTGATCCTTATGGTGGCGAAATATTTAACTGTTCTTGCAAATACAGACCTTAAATTATCTACTTTTATAATAAGATGATAAAACGTAATTTCATTAAACAAAAAAATATATTCATTGCCGTTAATTCGTCAATAACAAATTGGCAGATCATTCGAATTTTGAGTGTACAACAGATACTAACTTTCACAGAATATCCATGAATTTTAATCGATTAAAGAAGATTTCAAAGTTTTATTTGAATGGGTTTTAATGAATGTCAAAGAATTGCTAGGAATTGCAGAGTATTTTAAAATATTTTAGGGATTTTCGAAGTAAACTGGGACCGCGATTTACCGGGGGGTTCGGGCTTAGCCTCAATGGCCTTCACAGTAAATCGGGGTTTTCCAAACCGTTCTTCTTCTTGCTTGTGGCTTCTTATAGTGCCGAACCGTAAACTGTCCAACTCCGCTGACCTTGCAAGCGCCTCTCTCTCTCTCTCTCTCTCTCTCTCTCTCTCTCTCGCCTCCTTGGACTACCTCATCACCGAATGCAACAGTATATCATATTCGGATAAATCGCGGTCCCAGTGTATTTGAAAATATTTCAAGAGATTTCACAGCACTTCCAAAAGGATTGCAAAGTAACCTTAAAACATTCCAAGGGATTTTACAGCTTTTCTAAGGATTTCAAGCGATTCAAGAATATTTAAAGGGATTTTCAAGATTTTTGTGACACTTTAAGGCACAGTTAAGGTTTACCATTCTTTGTGAATAGAAAAACTATATGCGTCTAGTTAGGCCCGAATCTTGTACTTTAGCAAAGCTTTAGTTGGGTCCTCATTAAGATAAAAGGACCGAAAAGTTAAGCTAGCATTTAAGTTAAGTTAGCATTATAAATAATGCAGTGCCATCTCCAGAAGTTTGTATGCACTAAATTATACTTTAGTAAGCACGCGAATGGCTGCCCGACCTGCACGTGACAGCAAATTAACATTGTATTTTCAACCGAAGCATCCGAGTGTTTGACACTTACAAACACGTGTTTTTACTGAAAAAACACAACCGGAATTTTGATTAAATAAGGTGTTAGTGATAGTTCTGTTACACTCTATTTTATATACATATATACTACACAGGGTGTGTGAATATAACCAACAGATGTTAACTAATTTATTCTTTCACCTCTCACAATAGCGTTATTTTGTTTGAAATAAAGATGAAATTATTTTTAATGTGTGAAATATAAGGTAAACTGTTAAATTTGCAAATGTTCAATATTCAAATGTTGTAGGATACAAGTACATGGAAAAAACAATTTTCAAGCAGCAACTATAAACATTTGAAATTATGTATCGAAAATGTATATCTATTTCAATACTATTTTGTTGTTTACAAATCGTTTTTCACATATATTTATATCACAGCTAAATGTTGAACGTACCTGAAAATAGAGAGGGTATAGTCGGGCGGTAGAAAGAAAATTACAGAACTAGTCTGGTCTTCTCTATTTTTCCCTATCACCGCCTGATCAGAAATAGGGAAAACTAGCCAGGGCCCTTTCAAATACCGATCGCAATTTGTACGCGCATTTCTAAATATTTGAAGAAATTTCATAGGATTTCTAGGAATTGAAAAATATTTTAAAAGATTTTAAGTAAGTTAAACAGGTTTTGAAAGGTTTAAAAGGTTTCAAAAGATATCAAGAGTGTTCAAATCCTCATTTAATACTAAAGCATACGTATTTTAAGATAAAAAATATATATATTTGTAAAGTTTTTATAGGATTTGTGGCTAGTGAAGCATCAGTAGACATTTTCTGATATATTGCCATATTTTAAATATAAGAACTTATAAGTAAAGTGCAATTGAAATACGTATTCTTGACAATATAGCCCTTTTCCCTACAATACAACTTAGTATTTGAGATATGGAAATACTCTATGAATAGCTCCTAATGGGAAAAACCTGGTCACAAACGATAATTATTTTATACCGTATACACTTTTATTGAGAAAATTGGTGAGAAATAAGAAAAAGGACAATAATCAATAATCTTGACTAGTTCTTTTAAATAAATGTAAAAAAATGCAATTCTTTAATGAATGAAAAACAGATAGTTCAAGTACTCGCGAAAAACGACATAAACTCAGCATTCGCAGTGCTATATTAAATTGGGAGATAGAGGATGAAGAGTCTCGAGTCCGAAATCAAATTAAAGTGGATCTATAAACGACATTAAAAATAAATCATTACTCGGAATGGCGCCGTGTCATTAAATACAACATGGCTATTTCAGTTATTCCGTTCCTCGGTCGATGCGAGGAAATATAATTTTCGCTTGTCACTTCTGTAAATGATCGGGGATAAACAATAATTAGATTATGCATTTTACGGGAAGAAAACGGATGTCTGTATTATCAATTATGCTTTCTTCTTTTTGACAAACAGTGTTTAATTTTAGATATATGGGGTCGTTCAAAAAATACGTAACGCCTTTAGGGGGAGGGGGGGGAGTCACCCCTATCGTTACGATAACGTTAAAGTTACATTCACTTACTATAGAAGAAGCGTATATTAAATATTATTAATATTTGATTAATATTCAAATAGTAGGATTATTAGTTGATCAAACGTGCCCGCCGAGGGTGGGCGAAGTGCGATCAAAATTATACGAGGGTCTTGCCTGAATAGATTACAACATGTAGTACCACTATTTCGACCTACTTGATGGCACGAATTCAGAGTAACAAAGTGATTTAAAACTTTTCGCGCGCTCGCAGTGCACATGTGGCGCCGCCTGCGCACCCTAACCTCATAATTTTAGAGATATATTGTTCCGAAAATTTCAAGTCAAGAAAAATGTAAAAGAACATATTTTCTTTAAATTATTGCCAACGGTCATACCACGCTGAAAACCCCAGTTCTCGTCAGATCACTGAAGTTAAGCAGCGTTGGACGCGGTTAGTACTTGGATGGGTGAAAATTGGATTCAAGAATACTGACATGAGTGCTGTTGGCACATCGTGGGTGTGGTGAGCCCACACTTGTAGTTATTTATAACTACAAGAAAAACCTAGAAACACTACCCGAATCGGGTAGTGTCACGCCTACCCTGAAAGGGAAATGGTTTAATGGTATATATATATATATTGGGATAGAAAATTTCATAAAATTTTCTGGGGATGACGTATAGTCAGGGTGTGAACTTAATCTTTTCGGGCAAGACCCTCGTATAATTTTGATCAAACTTCGCCCGCCCTCGGCGGGCTCGTTTGATCAACTAATTATACTTTTTGTCTTGCGCTCAAGATTAAAACATGTAGAATTTTAGATCGCTTGACATTTTCGGATTATCATATCTTAAACCTGCATGTGTTTAAGATTTTGTTGTTGTTGTAAATGCACAAAATATACTTTTGTAGTTTGACCCTTTATTAGGATGATTTTATTAACAGAACATATAACGAAATTATATTATAGAATCTTATAGAAATATCTTATCGAAACTTAAAGTATATGAACGTAAATATATAATTAGGCTATTTGCCTATTCTGGAGTAAAACGGTTGAGGCGAAAGTATTTTCGTCTGTTCTAATTGGACACTGAGAAAATTTTGCAAACACTTGGGAGTTTTTGGAACATCCTGCAGTTTTCCGAATTGTGTCCAGTCTAACCCCTATAGCAGCCGCTTTAGATGTCTAGGCATGGCGTACGCTGTGTCCTGAGAATATATTGGGTACTCCACAGTGGATGAGAATCCCTTTAATCCATTTGGATATAGTTTGTGAGGATACACTTTTAAAGGGTTTGCGGGTAGAAATGATGAGTCTTTTTTTCTGCTTGTCTTAATGGTTCGGTCACCTTTAGGTATCTAACCATCGTACTGGCAACACACAACTCGGGTTTTTCGTTTAGAAATGGAAAGTTAAATAGTGACTGATTAGCCCCGCGCCTTGAGATTTTAAGCCCTATGTGCTGAAGCTAGTGCCAGTAGGATGATTGTCTTTTGCCTGAGTTGTTGGAGATTAAGGGTCTCCAAGGGATGCCATTTTTGAACTTGTTCCAGGACCGGATCGACATCCGAAGTGGTGTCATGTTTGGGTTTTGAGGGACGAAGTTTGAATGCTCCTTTAAAAAACCTTGAAATCATATTATTGTGGGTCAAGTCTTCAGAAGCGATTAGTAATATAGCTGATCGTGCTGAGTTCAGCGTGCCATACATGGCTCAGACATTCAATTTTTGACTAAGGAACTCCTGAACTCATATAGGCGTCGTCTCAAATGAGTTACATTGTTTTTGCTGACAAAATCGCCACCATTCTTTAAGGCAGGTGTTGTACTGCTTCAAGGTTGAGTTGGATAGTGATGCGATCAGTATTTCAACGGTTTCTGGTGGTAGATTCTTTCTCTCGTAAGCTTTCCTGATAAGTAGGCGGCAACCAGGGTAAAGTCCCGATGAAGTGGATGATAGCGATCCGTGAAAGGAGAGATGAGAAGGTCTTTATGTGGTTGGAATATAATCGGGTCGGACGAGCACAGTCTTAAAAATAGAGGATACCACGTTTGTGATGTCCATAAGGGTGCTATGACCACTCCAGTTGCTTTGTCGTTAATTATCTTTTGAAGAACTTTAGGTAAGATCGCAAAGGGTGGAAAGGCATAAAAATTATCATTCCAGGGGATCGTAGATGCATCGATAGCACATGCATCCGGGTCCCTCTCCCAGACGCAATAAGTCTTACAGTTGGTGTTAGACCTTGTGGCGAACAAGTCGATAGCGGGTTTACGAAACGTGGATACGATTTCAGCGAAAGCATATTGAGCCAGTTCCTATTCTGTATCGATGTTTTTTATTCTAGACTGAAAATCGGCTTCGATGTTTTCTCGTGAGGGTATATAAGACGCATATACCCACAATCGTTTGGATTCACACCAATTCCAGAACTCCCTTGCTAGTTCATGAAGTAATGGGAATTGGGTTCCTCCCATTTGATTAATATAGGCCTTAGCTGTAGAATGATCCACTCTAATGAGAATTTCGCATTCTGAAAAATCAGCTGCGAAGGATTTGATAGCCAGTAAGGCTGCTCTAAGCTCTAGGGCGTTGATATGAAGCTTTCGTTCATCTTCTCTTCAAAAACCGTGAGTGCCTTCATCGTCGCAAAAGGCGCCCCATTCGGTGAGAGAGGCGCCTGAGAAGATTTCTTTTTTGAAATTCATCTGCTTAACACGTTGCAACGCAGACCCTACTTGAGCTTGCCACCAGAGGAGATCTTCGTAGGCATATGACGGT
Organism: Andricus curvator; assembly: GCA_932195095.1. Taxonomy (NCBI): domain Eukaryota; kingdom Metazoa; phylum Arthropoda; class Insecta; order Hymenoptera; family Cynipidae; genus Andricus; species Andricus curvator. The sequence continues at coordinate 31,459 of CAKNYM010013199.1, read as the reverse complement.
AATGCCATGAAAAAATCAAAATTCCCCTGATTTCTGCAAAGCGCTTCTGTTTTAGCTCTTTCTAGGGACTTACAATGGAGCATCCATTGTATCCCTCTAAGAACTCTTTTTCTGGGAGTGTCCCTTGGATGTCGGTCCACGTGTTTCCATCTGCGACTGCTTCTGAGTATAATTCGGCTGGTATTTCTGATGATAGGGTTGACGCTGTTGGGGAATCCTGTTGTCTGGCCTCTGCTTGTAGCCCGTCTGCGCTGGTCTTGAAGCAGGCGTGCCTCTCTGGTTTCCCAAAGGGGCAGATTTTTTCATGAGTTGCTGCGTTTTGAACTCTTGACCAACCTTCATAATAGATTTTGCCTCCTTTATTTTCTCACCCAACTTCTCGCTGAAGAGCAAAGTATCTGGATCGGTTTTCTCAAAAATGCTGACCACCTATTTATTAACGCTTGGTAAAATACAGGCTATACGGGCGACTTTTTGGCCGTGGTGAATTTCGGCTACCAATTGAGAGACACCCCAAAGGTGTGTCAGAATCAGCTTTTGTCCATTGTTTGTTTTTTCGGGTCTAGAAAAGAGTCAATGACTGGCCCTAAGGCTGAGAGTGCAGATCCCGCAAGATTTTGTGTAATGGAGAAGTATTTGTCTCTCTTTTTTGTACTATCGTTCAGAGAGGCAGCAATTTCATCATTAAGCTTTGGAGCTTCGAGGAGACATGGTCCAGATCTAGGATACATCTTTAGTAATTTTTCTTCGTCTCTTTTGATATCCCGCATTTTAACCCGGGGATCCAACGAGTGCTAATATGTTGCGACAGAGCTAGGTCTCCTGTCTTAGATTGTGTCTCTTCTCCGATAATTTTGACTACTTCTTCGTCCAGGGCCCCTGATGATGTGTCCTGCGGTTCGGGTAAGGGCTCAGTAGTCGTTGATCTCAGAACACTATCGTTCATTTGCTGAACGCTGTCAGATGTTTCGAGCAACGTTTGCAGAGAGCTGTGTGGATCGCTGTGTAGATCGCTGCCACGACGCAGATAAAAAATATGTTTTTTGAAGATCTGGTCGTAGAGATACGTACTAAAGTACGTTCTTCGGTCTTGCCTTACCTCTCGTGTAAGTTCGACCCAAAGTTTGGTAAGGATAAAGTTATTGTCTATGAATTATGCCTCACATAATTTCAGATCATTTTTCCTTCCTTTCAAGATTTTATGAATCATCAGTATCTTAACTTCCTGATATTGAAGATCCCGGAGACTGTTGCATGGAGATAGGTTAGAAAGGGAATTCTTCTTGATGCAAAATTTAGTCTCTCTTTCAACTTACGAAGTCTTTTCCAGAGGCGTTTATTCTCTGTATCGCCTCTTTCGGGACCGGAATGTTTCCTTTTCTTCGATTTTCCCATTCTTTAGTTGAAAAATCCAATTGTTTCCTGAGGATAAAAATGTTATACGTGGCGTCTTCGGCACGAAGGTATGTCATGATGTTGAGGTGCGCAGCCGGCGCCACATGTGCACTGCCAGCGCGCGAAAAGTTTTAAATCACTTCGTTACTCTGAATACGTGGCATCAAGTAGGTCGAAGTAGTAGTACTACATGTTGTAATCTTGAAGGCAAGACATGAAGCATAATTGGATTTACGGATATTATAGAGAAAACGAATGTTGTTCAATTCTGGTATGAAAAAATACCTGGAAAAATACGAATCGTTGCTTATGCATTCATAAGTTTGATTGTAGGGAAATTAAAAAAAAATGTACAACAGCCCCAATTACACTCCAGGTAATAAAATCATTTTCCACCTTAACCACCGTCCGTTCCACTTGAACTTGATGTGCTTCTGCTGGTTTTTGAATGCATCTGGTTTACTATTTGTTTATTACTGAATCATGGCATTTGTGGTTATAAAAGATTACACTATTAGAAATGTTCGGAAAATTCCAACACATTTAGGATACTAAAGTAACGGAAATTTACGAAATTAGGTAAATTTACTAAATTTTTATTAACGTTCAGAAACGCTATCTGAAAATTACAAACGGATTGCTGAAATTCCTAAATGGTAACAGGAATATAAGTTATCGTGACTGAAATAAGTGCGCAGTTGGAAACTGCGCACTCCTCGCATTTCGATCGCGTTCGAAGCGGACGAAACATGGTGGTTGTGGTCATGGGCGGCAATGCACTGCAAAAGGTTGTGTTGAATTATAAAGATGCAGTAAACCTATTTTTTCCGATACTGAATGATCTCAAGCGTGAAAAGAGAAGCTCGGTTGATGAGCGAACTATCTTTGCAATAAAACAGTTACAAGATACTGCGATCATCAGCCTCGTAAATGAACTTCTAAAAATGTACATCAGGACCGCAAGTAACTATCAGCAATAAATTAATAATTACTCCAGGTTTCAATTGAATTTTGAGTCCGCTATTTACGTCAAATCACGCCCTCCCGGCTAGATAGGTTATATCTGTAATTTTGGGTCGTTCCGTTAGTTCATTAATTTTAATATAAATTTTCAGTATATATTTGTCTTAACAATATAAATTACAGCAAGACTATCCCGTGCAGAAATTTCCCCGGTTGGCCCTACTGCAACAAGTTTTCTGGTCGGATCCCGGCCGGGCTACCCCTGGTTGGGTTTCATGGCCAGGAACCGATCGGGAGCCGGCCGGGCTACATTTTTCTCGAATCACCTAGTCGGGAGCCGGCCAGTTACTGGCCGGGACAACCCTGGTTAGATTTCATGGTCGGGAGCCGACCGGGCACTGGTCAGGATACTTTTTTTTTGGTAGAAATTACACATTTTTTAAGAGCCGTGACATTATCAAAGACGTATTTACGGATACTAGATGAATTATTATCTGAAAAGTATAATTTAAAGATTTATTAGATCAGTAAAACAGAAACTAGCTTTTTTGAATTCTTAAAAAAAAAGATTTGATTTTTTCCAATGTTTTAACTTATTAAATAAAACTGTTATCGATTCTGCAATATGCAACAGCAGATTTATTACAATTTGTATAATTTTCTCTATTTTCAGACAATTTTTAGTCTGTACACTTTCAAATTTACCGCCATGTCTGACGCCTTTTGCGCTGGCGACGGCGTAGACACTTGTAAGTTTCAGTTTAGAACCTCGAACGAGAATGCACGCGTCGTCTCCTCGAAGTTCGCAAATAAAATCGCGATCCGTAATTAAAATGAACCTTATTTCAGTAATCAGTTCGAAAACCCCACTTACTGCGGGGATAATTAGTATTTTTAATTAAATTATAGTGTTGTGTATTCATTTTTTTCCTTTCTTCCTTGCTAAGCTCAAATCACCACGTGGTTTCCAAAATAAAACAATTGCTAGCAGATTCTAGCATCAATTATTGAAACTCTTCTCCAATTTCCTCACGAGAATTTATTAACTTGATTTGTCATTTAAAGTTCACCGTATTCTTTACGATGAGCCTTAAAAGACAAAACAAGTTACCAATTTCTCGCCAGAAGCAATATTTTTTAACCGCTCTGTGGCCGGATTACCCGACCGGATCCCGGCCGGTATGAAAGCCGGAATCCGACCAGTTTACCGTGACGTTTTTAGCCGGATCCCGGCCAGCGCCCGGCTTAAACTGGGGCTATCCGGCCGGCTCCCGGTCGGATCCCTGTTACCATTCCTACACGGGATATGTGAGCGAAGTTTATATGTAAATGACTACGTATGTATCTAGGTTACATATTATACTTAATGAATCAAATGTGTTTATATTAACTTAACTCATATTTTCTTACTATTTATGGGGACGGCGATTTGTCAAGCTCAGCTCAGAGGGCAGGACCGTGAGTGGAGATATACCTTGTACGCAGGCACAAGGCATTATCTACAGATTCCTTAGTTTTTTGTTATTTGAAAAGCTATTTGCTTCTTTATTTTTACACCCAATTGCCGCATGCACACCTAGCGTTTCAAAAATAGTGCTTTAAGCTAACACCTCAACGCTGCGTTAGGAAGGACTGATATAATTCAAATAGCAGACTTTACCACGGTTGGAACCGAAATCTCGTGTATCTCCACGTGCACTAGCGACCCTAGCGGCCAAAAGTGTCAGTCGCCGTCCCCATATTATCAGGAGAAATAGAGACTAAATGTTTTATATTAAAATTAATGAACCGAAAAAATATATAATCCGTTGAATTTTCAACCCAAAAATATGATTTTCCAACAAGAAAGTTAATTTTTAAACAAATAATTAAATTTTATACCAAAAAGACGAATTTTCAACAAACCAGTTGAATTTTCGATTAAAAATATCAATCTTCAACCAAAACTGGAATAGATCAATTTTAAGTTGAAGAAACTACTAATTTTCAAGGAAATAGTTAAATTTTCAACCCAGGAAACTTCAACCAAGTAGTTGAATTTTTGACGAAAAAAATAACTTTTTAAAAATGTTGTTGCATTTTCAACAAATAATTAAATTTTCAACCAAATAGCAGAATTTCTAACCAAACGAGATCAATTATTAAGTAAAATAAGTAAATGATTCGATTTTCTTATTGGGTTCTAATAATTCATTTTGGATTTAAGCGATAAAACAAGAAAAGGGGGAAATGGCTTGAAAGCAGGGGAAAAAGATGAATTCTTTAAAGAAAGGGGTAAAGAGGGGAATAGGGGAACAGGAGAAAGAGTGTAAAGTCTGAAATATGAAAGTGATTTTTAACCATATCAAGTTATTATTGAATTGTGCCGTTACAGGGCCATCTTTTGAAAAATTCGCCACATTTGTTAAAATTTGTCATTAGAAAAAGTACTAAAAATAATCTATGTTCGTAACGTTACTAGCGATATCCCGCATCCACTGTTATTAACCGTAATTTTGTACGCGAACCCCTCCCACCTCAAATTGGTAAAGTAGTTTATGGACGGTCCCTTAACGTTACGCATTTCCGTAGTCACCAAACTTGTAACATCCGAGATGTTAAACGTAAATTGCGCATGCGCGGGGTCAGCGCATGAAACAACTCGATTCTTTCGATCATTTCGTTTTGATTATGAATAATGATAAACAAACAAATCGGCCCCGTTGCAAGATCAAGCAGTGAATAGAATAATCAACAGGAAGTATATACTGCAGACTCGACATCCATATTTATAAAGGAGCTTGAACACGTGTGCATCCAGTCACGATGCATATGTGCAGGTAAAACGCGTGTAACGCAACGTAATCGTGCAAATATGTGCGCATGCATAATGGCGAGCATAACCGAGTGGTTTATTTATAACGACGCGGAAATACACTCGTTGCCTTATTCTAAAACGTTGCGCAACTCGTTGTGCAACTTTAATGCCCGATCGGAAGCACAATATATGTATATATGTATATATGTTCCGTTGATTACTGAAGATCCACTTGTAATATTGGAATGACTGGCCATATTTGTATAAGAACAGAAAGGTGACCGGCTCGTTTCACAATGCAAACAGTTACCGGCCACGATACGATAACAGTAATTCCTCTGTTGATAATCATTTTCCGCGCTTCATATCGCTTCATATCGCTTCAAACTTTCCTTTTTAAAACGAATATGTCTATCAAAATTAGAAAAATACCAAGTTCAGAAGCGATAACGATAAGTTATAATAATAAATTATACACTTTTAAAAAAGACAGGCATGATAACCTTTTACAGTTAGACCTAGAACATATAATACAATAAATGAATTAATATAAACTAAGTGGTGGATTCCACGCCGGACTCACGCAAACGAGACCTTTACATCAACGATTTTTTTAAACTTTGGCTGCTTATTTGTTTATCAGAGAAAATATATACTGTACCGCACAGCTAAGTTTCAATCTAAATAACTGAACTCTTTTTTCATTGTAACAAACTCCGGAGAATTCAAATTTTTAGATTCCAATTAATTCGAACAGCTCCTTCATGGTTATTTTTCATGTTTTTAAACGAAAAAAATTTCTTCTTTTAAAAACTCGATTCACAAAAAGTACTTACCCTGATTTTCTTTATAATCTCTAAATCTGAATCAGTGAAAAGTCACTGATTGTCAGTGAAATCTCACTGATTGAAATAGCTAGAATCCGGTCACTGACAACCCGTGAAAAGTTACTTATTCATTCAGTGAAAGTTTCACTTTTGAGGGTTGGCAGCACTGCACCACGTCAATTTAGCAGTCATAATAAAATAAGATTTTAGTAGATTCAATGAAATAATCATGGTGGAAACTTAAAACCCATAAATGTGATCAAATATTAAAAAATGTACACACCCGTCAAATAAGTACTTTTAGTTAGAGTATATTGTTCCTGCAGTAAATTCAGCACACTTACAGTCCGAAAATTCCAAAATTTATTTCTTAAAAAAATTATTTTTGCTACTTAAGTAAAAGAATAACAACAACGCTTTACTTTAAAACATAGAGGTTATGTCTCGCATAATTTACTTTGGTGTCACTGTATTGACTAGTGAAAAGTCCGGAATGACTGATTAATCAGTGAAATGTCCAACTACAATTTCAATCAGTGAATTTTTCACTGATTCATATGTAGAGAGTACTTCTTAATGTTATACTTTAAAATGTGCTTTTAGAAAAAAAAAAAGATAAAACCTGTGTGCTTAAAATAAGATCTTTCGAGAAAAATTTTTTTGTTTAAAATGTAATTTTTTATTATGTAATTCAATATTTTTTCTTTACGGAGGAATGGCTCATATAGGCTGAACCAAAAAAGTATGTGAGTTTGACATATTTTGCAACTCTTTAAAAAAGTCATCAACTTCTGCATAACATTTTTGATGGAACACGAGTATGGTTTCTTCGTTTTTGCAAACACGTGAGACCGAAAAAAGACTATTTCGCTGCCTTGGTGCATAATATACTATTAAATTACAGAAGAGAACACACGTAGTACGCATAAACATATTTTTGCTTCAAAAACGTTATTAAGTATTAAATAAAGTAAGGTTATTTCTGACATAAACTTTTTGCAGTTAGAACCCACCAACATAAGAAAGTAAATTATAATATAAAAATGCATATTTTTTCCTTCAGAGTGCACTTATATGACTTTCGAAAGGTTTAACATTGACATAAATTGTTAATAAAGTAACAAAAATTTGCTTTTAGTATTTAAATTTAATTAATTGCGATTTCCAAAGATAATTTTATTGAACAAACTTTATCTCGAATGCGAGACTTGCGATCAATATGAAAATTGGAAAACGTTTTCATTCAACTTTTAAGGCCATGCGATGAGTGGGTCACGTGACCAGATTCCTACCTTACCGGCACTTTTTTAATTTGTCAACTTAGAAGCCGCATTTCTTAGTGCTTCTTATTTAGTATCCCAAATTTTCAACTCGATGTGGCGCTTCGTGTGAAAATGAGTTGACAAATAAGAAAAGTGCCGGTAAGGTAGGAATCCGGTCACGTGACCCACTCGTCAAATGGCCTTAAGAGTAAGTTATTATATTCTGATCATTTATTGCATGAGAATTAGGCTGAAGAAACTTTACACACTTTGGAGAGCACGTTTCGATTGTCAATACCTCTCAATTTTAAAAATTCGAATAAAGCCTGATCATTGGAATTTTGAGGTCGTTTCTCCTTAGGTCACAAAAATAAGTTTTCAAAATGTTTCTATTACGAAATAATTTTTTAAAGCAATTATATCGGGTTTATAGATTCTCGGTATTATGAAAATGAAAATCTTAATAGTTATTTGTGATACAAGGACCCTGAAGGGCAGTTTTTCGGCCGAGTGTGAAAGTTGCAGTAGGAGTCGGAGTCGAGGCGTAGTCGAGACGAGACGAGTACTGCAATTTATACGAGGCAAAGTGCCACTCAGGGGCCGAATGTCACATACTATTTTTTATCACACCAGTCAATCATAAGTGCAAATAGGTTGCATAGAGTCCTAATCTAAAAACCCGACAGGGTCCAGAGACAGAGTCCAGTAATGCGCGTGGGGTAAGAAGTCGATACTAAAATACCCTAAGTACCCCAAATAAAAACCCTGAATACCCCAAGTAACACTTTGACGGCCTATGCTAAAAAGTTTTATTTTAGTTATCGTTCGTAGTACCTAAAATCGCACTTATAATGGCGGAGTGATAATAAATTAATTAAATTATTTGAGCCGAGAGAACAACTTTAAATTTCCGAATTGGAAAATTCCCGAAAGTTTTTAATGATATCAAATCTCAGATCTAAGCTACGGAGAGACGAGAAGAAAAAACCAATGGTCAAAAACCATAACATCAATTAATAAAATCACTCTCATGCTGGAATGATTAAAAGATTAATCTTGAAAGTACATTGAATGTCGTCTACATTCAACTTGTAGGAGCCGTGAAGAAAATCTTCTCGTCTCTCCGTAGCTTAGTTGGTTAGAGTATCAGAGCGCAAATCTGAAAGACCTGGAGTTCGAATCCCAGCGGAGCTAGAGAGATTTTTTTCACAACTTATAAAATTAATAATCAATATTAAAAAAATATTGATTTTAGACCATGTAGACAAAAAACATTAGCATCATATTATTAAAACAATGTTGTTCAATTAAAATTTTTGTTAAATGTGCAAAAATCGTAGTTTTTTGGATTGAATTGAATGCACACTTCTTTGGAAAAAGCTGAATATGTCGAACATAAATTTTTTTTCGGATTGCATCAAAATTTTTTTCAACTGTTTCAGGTTCGACATATTCAACTTTTTCCAAAAAAGTGTGCATTTAACTTTTTATGAAATTAAATTGTTATTTTCAACAACTTTTTGAAATACAATAAACTTGCGAAAATTTAAATTATCGCCAAAGTAGAGAAAGGCTACTAAAAAACTATCTTGGCATTTTGTCTGGTGTGGCAGCCATGGCAAGTACACTTGCGGTTCTGTTATCTACATGCTCAAAAAAAATGTCAAGCCATGGGACTGAAATTATTGTTGGGCCCTTGATAATTTGTTTATTTCTTTTGACCATAAGGTCCTAAGACGGAGTTGGCTAGTTCACAAAAATGTCTGTTCTAATTGTCACAGTTTGGACTACATGCGTTTCTAAAACATGGTGAATGTTATTTTCACCAAGGAAGAAACCAAAGCGATGGCTCAGGACTTTAAGGTTTATTAATTTATCAATTATTATTATTCAACGTAAGACAAAATGTCAACTGTTTAAAACTTTCAAAGGTTTCCTTAGAGAAAACTGTATTTTCCACTTGGCCCAATTATCCAAGCTGCTATAGATCGATTTTAAGTACTCTCTTATCTCTCAATACTCTCAATATCCTCTCGAGTCTTCATGACTGAATAATGATGAATGTAGATTTAAAAATAAATCTCTCCATCAAAAATAAGAGCTTGAGTTATATTCTGAAATTAGATCCCGTCTTATTTCAGTTGAAAATTGTTCCAATTTCAGTTCTAATTATTAACAGTCGTGTGAACATGTGTAAAAACATATATCTCAGATTAAGAAAGAAGCTCTAGAACTTTAATCTTTCCCTAAAATTCGTTTTGACCTTCAAGCAGGTTAAAGATGGACCAGATGAGGAGGGAAACTATTTTAAGAGGCCAGGAAAGCTTTCTGACATGGTGCCCCCTTCTTTCCCCAATCAGGAAGCCGCTAGGGCTGCAAATAATGGACCCTTCCCTGTCGAGTTGTCCTTGATAATTAATTCAAAACATAATGGGCAAAATTATTTATTTTCCCTGCTCACTGGTTACATGGATCCACCTGCTGTAACCGAACTTATGGATGATCAATATTTCAACCCCTTATTTTCATGGTGGAGCCATCGGTATGACTGAAGACTCTCGAAATTATCAATTAAAGTTAAAACATCAACAAGAATTGAGAAGCCCTTCTGATCTTTTGACTTTATAACTGTTCAACTATTTGTAAAATGTCGATTGATTCAATTTTAGATTATTAACTTTGACAGCTTTAATTCTTTTAATATTTTTTAATCTTAAATAATTAAAATTCAACATTGCTTCACTTTGAATACATTTAATTAAAAAATGTTTTGTTTCAAGAGTTGAAAACTTGCATAAATTCGAAAATTTTAAGTTCAACGGCTTTTACATTTGTAACATTTCAAATTTGAAAATACACTGGTAGGCATTAGGATCGATTTCAGGCATGGTTTACAGTGGCCTTGATCGCAAATCCAGACAAGCCAAACGTCAAAATTCAGGGCCGTGTGAACCAATTCCAATTGGAATACAAAATATTACGCAACATACGCGAGTGAGTACCCACACACTGCTTCTTTTGTCGCTACGCTGCTGTTCGTCACGCATGACTAAGCACCGCCTCTCTTTCGGTCACGCGGTCCCCGCATCACTAAAATGCCGAGGACATCAATTCTCGGAAGGTCGTAAACCCGCACTTCCTAAACCTAAATTTCAGTGCAATGAAAATGCTTCATTTTTATATCCTCAGTCTTGACTTCTGATAGCATAAAACTTATTATGTTTTAAACGATTCAATTTGTAGTTGAATCGCACATGCTTTCTATTTTAAATTGTTTAAAATTTACAATTGAAACTAAACATTTTTATGTTTCATAAAATTGTGCTGAAATATCAAATATTACAAGTTTCGTTGAGAATTCATCTTTTTGTTTAAATTCGACAGTTTTTGATTGAAAACTACAGTCTTTTTTTGGTTGAAATATCAGGTATTATATTTTTTGTTGTGATTTAATCTTTTTTTTATTAAAAATTCAACTACTTGGTAGAAAGTTGAACCTCTTTGTTAATAATTCATTTTTTTGTTGAAGATTCATAATTTCAGATGAAAATTCAAGTATTTTGTTAAACATTTAATTATTTTATTAAACATTCACTATTTCGTTAAAAATTTAATTATTTTGTTTAAAGAAATTTAACTTCCTGGCTTGTAAATTCAACTATTTGGTTGAAAATGTCACAGTTTTCAATTGATTTGTCACAATTTAATGGAAACTGTAAAGAATATACGTGTGCTTCAATTTGTTTCAATGATTATCCTCTACCCAGCTTAATACCACAGTTTTTAATTGATTTGCCACAATTTAATGGACACCATAAAGGATACACGTGTACTTCGATTTGTTTCAGTTAATGATTATCCTCCACCCAGCTTTCGGCTAATTTAGATTTAATTATTACTATATATAATTCTAAAGTTTGCTGAATCGAAAACGAGGAACCTTATGCGTAATTAAAGGTAAGTTATGTATTTTTTACGACATAAAAGACCTATAATTTTTTATAGCATTGGTAGATCAGTGGTAGAATGCTCGCCTACAACACGGGCGGCACGGGTTCGTTTCCCGGCCAATGCACCACAATTATAGGTATGTAATGTCATACACAATATTAAACTTACCTGTAATTACGTATTAAAATCCACATTTTCGATTCCGCAGACTTTAGAATTATTATAGTAATAATTAAACTTAAATTAGCTGAAAGCTGGGCCGAGAAAAATCATTGAAACAAATTGAAGTACAGGTGTACTAATACATTTATTCTTGGTCCAAAAAGATTACAACTGAGAAGTGTATAGAAGGTTTCAGTTGAATTTTTCAAAGTACCATTTTTTAAACCAACATAAACTTCATCGACATGAGTCTATTGGTTATCCGAGGAATAAGAACATGAAAAACAGGTATGGGAGTAGATAGGTTCTCAGGAGTTAAATTAAATTGAAAAATTTAACTATTTTCTTGAGAATTCGTCTCTTTTGCTTGGAAATTCAACTATGTATTTGGTTGAAAAATCAACTGTTTGGTTGATCATCAATTTTCTTTTTAAATTCAACTATTTGGTTGAAAATTCATCTTTGAAGGTCGATAATTCAAATATGTGATTAAAAATTCAACTAATTTGTTGAAAATTTAACTATTTTGTTTTAAAACTCCTTTTTTTTCTTTGAAAATTCTACTGCTTTGTTGAAAATTCGTCTTTTTGGATTAAAAATTCAACTTTTTTTGATAGAAAAGTTGTTGGTTGAAAATTCATCTTTCTTGGTTGAAAATGTAACCGTCGTCTAAAAAATAAATCTTTTTGGCTTAAAAGTTGTACTATTTGGTTGTAAATGTAACTGATCTAAAATTCTTTTTTTTTGTGTGAAAAATTCAACTATTTGGTTGAAAATTCATCTTTTTTTGGTTTAAAGTTCAACTGTTTTTAAAAAAATTCGTCTTTTTAGCTTGAAATCTCAAACCTTTCGTTAAAAATTGATCTCTTTCGGTAGAAAATTAATTTTTGTTTGTTTGAAAATTCAACTATTTTGTTGAAAAAGAAATATAATTCGGCTTGAAATCATAAGCCTTTAATATTGAATTCAATATGATACCTATACATTAATTTTATTTTAAAGAATTTAATACCGTATTCTCGTAAAAAATCACCCTACTTCGTCTATTTTGAAAGCTGTCTTAAATTATTATGTTGTGTATTTTTTGTGTTTCATTTTAGTTGTTTATCAAATGAAATCGAAGAAAAACTTTGGACTAAAAATCGGGAGGGGGGGGGTCGTATTTGTGACGTCACCTTGGGGGATTCAAGCTTTGTATAATGATATGTGACGAAGAAGAGTAGGGGTGGAAAAAGGGTTCTAAATAGCGTAACGTAGTTTTTGAACGGCCCAATCCATTTTTCTCAGTGTAATATGTAACATTTAAAAAACAATATCCATCCTCCTAACATTATCGAATCCTAAATTCTTCCACAATAATAACTCTTTAATGAAATCATGTTTACGTCTTGGAAACAAATTAAGTTTCCATTCTTGGATCACAGATGATTCAAGATGACTGTGTGGAATACAATGACGGAACTCCAACTAGCCGATCCCAGATACCGAAGGACGTGGTCGAGTTTCTGACCTGGACAGCAATCCAAAGTTAGATACCAGGAAGTTAATAGCTCTCAAGGTCATCATAATTGGATCAATTTTATTTGCAACCTGTTTGAACATGTATCGTCAAATATGGTCTACTGTGAGGAGTCGGAAAATCTACTGCGTGCCCAAAAAAGTTTAAAGTGACGGACTGTCCGTACGTTTAGCTCGGCTAGACTGAAAGTACGGACTGCCCGTATGTTTAGCTTTCACTACACGGCCGGTCTAAACGTACGGTCTGTCCGTATGTTTAGCTTTGACTGCACGGCCGGGCTAAAAGTACGGACTTGAAACATTTCTTTTAATTTGATATTAATTTTCCATTTTGCAAAAGAACGTGGAAACCAATGATACGACTTGCCCTGTAGCTCGAAAAGCGTTTTTTGGACCACCCTAATGTACACACTTTGTTATTTTTACATGTAGAAAAGAAGAAACAATCTTTTTATAAGAAATATTATATTTTTGTTAAATGATGTTTTAATGATTTCTGTCATTAAAGCGTTTGTTTTTTTAAAGTTGGATATACTCCGTTTAAGATCCATCACGGCGATATAAATATGCCGGTAAAAAGTATAATTTGTTAAATAAACGATTTTTATATGTTTAAAATCATTGTAATATTCAAGAATATTTTCTTTTAAAAAAATTCCATAATTATTCATCCATATTTTAAAAAAATCTGATTTAAAAATATAGTGAATAGTAGTTCATTTAGATAAATTTGTCCGTAAGTTTAACCCGGCCGTTTAGCTGGAACTAAATGTACGGACTGTCCGTATATGTTTAACCCGGCCGTTTAGCTGGAACTGAACGTACGGACTTTCCGTATGTTTAACCCGGCCGTATCGCTGAGGGTACACGTACGGACTGTCCGGACTTATAGACACTACGAATGGTAAACTCTGAAGTCCTTATATATATACCATTAAACCATTTCCCTTTCAGGGTAGGCGTGACACTACCCGATTCGGGTAGTGTTTCTAGGTTTTTCTTGTAGTTATAAATAACTACAAGTGTGGGCTCACCACACCCACGATGTGCCAACCGCACTCATGTCAGTATTCTTGAATGGTCACCCATCCAAGTACTAACCGCGTCCAACGCTGCTTAACTTCAGTGATCTGACGAGAACTGGGTTTTTCAGCGTGGTATGGCCGTTGGCCATAATCGACCATAATTAGATTTTAGCAGATTATATATGAATGAATAACGAATTAAATTTGGAAATCCAATCGTGTTAGAGAAGCTAATTGCATTTATCTATTTATATATCTTCCAAAGAAAACAGAAAAGCTTCTCAACCTGAGTGAGCTGTAAACAGACTTGTCGGAATTAGAATTAATTTTCGTGATAAAGTGTATTTGTAGTTTCTTTTGGAAGTTTAATTTTGATATTAGAAAGACTGTTTTTTCAATATAAACCAAAATAGTAAACAGCAGTACCTGTGCACCTAAATATTAGACTAAAACACTAAAACTTGGGGTATCAAATTGTTTCAGATATTTTGATCTAAGATTTCAACTCAATATGATTCGCTTTAGAGGATCAATAAAAATGAATGAGCACAACTTCAGGGCGTACTAGCATCAGTATGCAAAACGGAATGACAAGAGTGGGTTTATGAGAGTAGACCGCGAAAGGAAGCCGTTTTTTTTAATGTTATTCTGAACACAGAGATTTATTTGAAGTTGAAAAATAATTCTTGAAATAATAAAGTGATTGATGGCGTTAATAATAGTACAGGCGGTGTTCAAAATACACCTTCCTCGAGGAAGTTGTGTTCATAACTAAAATTTCAGACAACCTAATGGGTTTTCGAAGCTCTCGTCATTTTAAGAAGTAAACTGGGTAGTTCAAGTGCTTAAAATACATCATCATCGGGAAAGTTGTATTCGTAACTGAAATTTCAAACACCTTAATCGGTTTTCGAAAGTCTTGTCATTCTTAGAATTAAACTGGTAGTCCAGATGTTTCAAATACACCTTTCTCAAGGAAGTTGTGTTCATAACCAAAATTTTTGGCACCTCGTTGGTTTTCGAAGCTCTCATCATTTTAAGAAAAAACTCGATAGTTCAGGTGTTCAAAATACATCTTCCTCGAGGAAGTTGTGACCATAACTAAAATTGTAGACAACCTCATGTGTTTTCGGAGGTCTCGTCGTTTGAAGAAGTAAACTCGGTAGTCCAGGTTTTTAAAATACATCTTCCTCAGGGAAGTTGTGTTCGCAACAGAAATTTGAAACACGCTGATCGTTTTTCAAAGGTCTTGTCACTCTAAGTCGAGCTCTAAGTAGTAAGCCCGGTAGTCCAGGTGTTTAAAATACATCCTCCTCGAGAAAGTTGTTTCCATAACAGAAATTTAAGACAACCTCATGGGTTTTCGAAGGTCTCGTCATTCTAAGAAGTAAACTCGGCAGTCCAGGTGTTTAAAATACATCCTTCTCAGGGAAGTTGTATTCGTAACTAAAATTTAAAACACGCTGATCGGTTTTCGAAGGTCTCGTCATTTCAAGAAGTAAACTCGATAGTCCAGGTGTTTAAAATACATCTTCCTCGGGGAAGTTGTATTCGTAACTGAAATCTAAAACAGGCTGATCGGTTTTCAAAGGTCTGGTCACTCTAAGAAGTAAACCCGGTTATCCAGGTGTTTGAAATACATTTTCCTCGAGGAAGTTGTGTTCACAACTAAATTTTCAGACAACCTCATGGTTTTTCGAAGGTCTCGTCATTCTAAGAAGTAAACTCGGTAGTCCAGGTTTTTGAAATACATCTTCCTCGGGGCAGTTGTGTTCATAGCAGAAATTTGAAACACGCTGATCGTTTTTCAAAGGTCTTGTCACTCTAAGTCGAGCTCTAAGTAGTAAGCCCGGTAGTCCAGGTGTTTAAAATACATCCTCCTCGAGAAAGTTGTTTCCATAACAGAAATTTAAGACAACCTCATGGGTTTTCGAAGGTCTCGTCATTCTAAGAAGTAAACTCGGCAGTCCAGGTGTTTAAAATACATCCTTCTCAGGGAAGTTGTATTCGTAACTAAAATTTAAAACACGCTGATCGGTTTTCGAAGGTCTCTTCATTCTAAGAATTAAACCCGGTAGTCCCGATGTTTAAAATACACCTTCCTCAAGGAAGTTGTGTTCATAACTAAAATTTCAGACAACCTCATGGGTTTTCAAAAGTCTCGTCATACTGAGAAGTAAACTCGGTGGTCTAGGTTTTTGAAATAAATCTTCGTCTTGGAAGTTGTGTTCGTAATAGAAGTTTGAAATACGCTGATCATTTTTCAAAGGTTTCGTCACTCTAAGAATTAAACCCGGTTGTGCAGGTGTTTAAAATACATCCTTCTCGAGAGAGCTGTGTCCATAACTGAAATTCAAGACACGCTGATCTTTTTTTGAAGGTCTCGTCATTTCAAGAAGTAAACTCGATAGTCCAGGTGTTTAAAATACATCTTCCTCGGGGAAGTTGTATTCGTAACTGAAATCTAAAACAGGCTGATCGGTTTTCAAAGGTCTGGTCACTCTAAGAAGTAAACCCGGTTATCCAGGTGTTTGAAATACATTTTCCTCGAGGAAGTTGTGTTCACAACTAAATTTTCAGACAACCTCATGGTTTTTCGAAGGTCTCGTCATTCTAAGAAGTGAACTCGGTAGTCCAGGTGTTTAAAATACATCCCCCTCAGGGAAGTTGTGTTCGTCACTGAAATTTCAAACACCTTGATCGGTTTTCGAAAGTCTTGTCATTCTAAGAATTAAACCAGGTAGTCTAGATGTTTCAAATATACCTTCCTCGAGGAAGTTCATAAGATATCATTTTTTTTTTCATAAGATCATAACTAAAATTTTAGACAACCTCGTGGGTCCAACGTGCCTCCTGCTTCATTTCTGAACGCAACTTCCTGAGGGAAGATGTATTTTGAACACCTGGACTATCAAGTTTACTTCCTAAAACGAAGATACCTTAGAAACACAGTTAGGGTACCTTAAACTTCTGTTCTGAACACATCTTCCTTGGTGATGATGTGTTTTGAATACCTGGACAACCAGGCTTACTTCCTAGAACGACGAGACCCCGGAAGAACGGTCAAGGTGAATACATTTCAATTATTTAACGCACCTTCCTCGAAGAATATGCATTTTGAATACCTGGACTACCAGATTTACTTCTAAGAATGACGAGACCTTCGAAAACCCATGAGGGTGTCTTGAATTTTAGTTATGAACACAACTTTTTCGAGGAAGATATACTTTAAACACCTGGACTACCAGGTTCACTTCTTAGAATGACAAGAAATTCGAAAAAATATCAGTGTGACTTAAATTTTTGTTATGAATACAACTACCTCGAGGAAGATGTATTTTAAACACCTGGCGTACGAGGTTTATTCTTTAGAATGGCTAGACCTTCGAAAGATGGTTGAAGAATCTTAAATTTCTATTCTGATGGCACTTTCTTCTTCATCCTCGAAAATATATTTTGAACATCAAGACTACTAGGTTTACTATTTAGGTTGGCTAGATTTCCGAAAAACGGTTGAAGAATCTTACATTTCTATCGTGAAAACATCTTCCTCAAGGAAAATGTATTTTAAGCACCTGGACTACCAGGTTCACTTCGTAGAATGAAAAGACCTTAAAAAAATTATCAAGGTAACTAAATTTCAGTTCTGAACGCCCTGCAGTTGACGATTTTCGAAAAACATTCCTTTCTGCCAAATTCAAGTCCTGCAAATCGATAATCGATCCTCGATCGAGATTTACTGACATTTGCAAACAAAACATCCACAACCTCAATAATCATAAATTTTAATAAACGGAGCTACGTAAATGATTTTTTTTTTCAAAATTTGATTAACAATTTAATTCCAAAGGGTTTTTATTGTTCATCATTCAGGACAAAGGTTAAAATAATTTCATAATGTGTTCAGTAGTTAAAATTTAAATACAGATAATAATTGATCTCGAAATTAGAATCAATTTGATCAGGAATATAGATATCAAAACGTTGCATCCTTTTGATCGATTTGCCGTATCAACTTGATACCTGGTACTTTTGTGTGAAGATGGTTAAGAAGACCTGCAACTTGGTATATTTTCTTTGGAATCTAAAATAGTATGTTGCATTACAAGAGATGAAACAGAGCGATTGCAACGAGTGTGAAGTTTGCTGCCCGAGCGAAGCGAGTGCTGCATTCACACGAGTTGCGATCTTGGTTTTACATTCTGAGTAAAGCATATTATTTTTCATAGCAAATCCATTGAAAATCCGAGTTATCAAAACTCGAAGTTTCAATAGAGGGGCGATGAAAAAATTATTAGGATTGGATGCCGCAAATTTTCTGAAAATATAAAAAAACGGCTAAATATGTCTTTTAGAAAAGCCAGTATTCTTCAAAATAATGAAGATAATTTACTTTATATTTTTGATTCTTGTAAGAAGTTTCTCAAATATTCAAAACCCGCGAAGAAATTTGAAAAAACTTGAAAATTAACAAAATGGCGACCATTTTTCTGAAAATCAAAAATTTGGTAAGATTAGTCAAAAGGTAAAGTTGTTCTCCCTGAAGAATTCTACAAAAAGTGCCGGAGATATTTTTCAATATTTTGAACCGTTTTTTTAGTATTTCCAAAAATTTTAATTTTTTCCCAAATCAGTTGTTTTCGTTTCTGAATCCTAGGACAGAGTGTAAAGTCACTTGCTTATGAACCTCAGGTGGAAAAACGTTAGTTACATTGATTTTCTATATTAAAATTTTTGTTAATATTGCTTTTTTTCAATTTTCAAAAATTCTCATTTTTGGAAATAATTAAAAATGGTTCACAATATAGAATAATGCTACTTAAAAAAAATGTATTTAGATTCAATCAATTTGCAATCAGGCAGGTTTTACATTTCAAATCGGAGAATCTTCAGCGAAAAAATATGTTTTTAAAATTTTAATTCTGAGGATTTTTACCGTCCACTTGTTAAATCCGTCGGAATTTTTTTTAAGTTCAAAATTAACAAAGTGGGGACAGTTTTATTGAAAAATATAAAAAGTCGATTTTCGCAAAAAAATACGGCTGCGAAGTACTATAGACGTATTCACTATGGGTGTATTTATTTGTGCTCATTTTATGAGCATTTTCCTTCCTCATAGGTGTCAAATAAATTTGCGTCCTCATAGAGGAAGGTTTTCCCTAACAAAAGAACAAAATGGATACTTTCAATATTTTTCAAGCTTATGTTTCTGTCTTTCCCAATATTTGATTTTCAGAAAATCAGAGGGCCCACCAAAATGTAAATTGATGTGTTCTGTTACATATCGAACAACTCTTTAACCTACGTTAGTTTTATATTTCAAATTAAAACCTCATATAAACAATGTACCTTCTCTTAAAACTTTCTGAGTAGCTATTGATTAATCAATAATGGTCTTCGAAAGTTCGTCAAAAGATCAACCCACGCGTCTTGAAGACGCGAACAATATTGCATCAAATCCAGTACTGTTATATTCCCAATATAAAAAAATCTTGTTATAAACAAGGAAACTAATTTTGTTGATAAATTTAAAATCGATATTGGTAGGTTATGGTAGATCATGAAAATTTATTATTTTTGGCAATCGATGCATCTCGAATACGCGAACAAATATATTATATACATTATAGTAGTTTTCTCAATATTAAAAAAGTTTTTCATATATCAACAAGATGAACAACATATTTTTTCAATTTATAAATCGGTATTAATAGATCATAAGAACCTCCCTCTATGAGGAAGCGAAAACCCGCGATAATAAATTGTTGCCAAATTTTTGTCTTCAATTTAGCCTTCTATATAAAGAAAACATCTTGTGAGTTTTATGCAAGCGATATAAAATTGTAGTATTTTGTCGGAAACAACGAAAGATACAAAAAAATTTAAGATAAATGCTTGCACATCTAAAAAAGTTCTACAAGAAATGCGTCTTGCTCTTTTGTGATACGTTGCATCGTTTACGGAAAAAATTCGAAATAAAGCTGATAGGATTCCTTTCTGATATAAGCAGGAACTTTGAAACAAATACTGCAAAAAATAAAAAAAAAGGATTTTCCAGAAAATCTTCTTTTCACATTTTCAAAATTCAAAGAAAAAAATAACGAAGATTTTCAGCAAATACCACCTTTTTAGTTTTTGCAATTTTTTAAAATCTTCTGCTAATCTAAGGAAGACATTCCTATCAGTTTTGTTCCGGCTAAGCCTTCTTCAGGGCGAGAGAGTTTCTTTTTTCCTGAAAATATAATTTTTGAATTTTTGCTATAAATGATGCAAGATAGCCCAAAAGAATGGAAGGCATTTTTCCTGGAAATGTTCTAGGAGTGCAAACTTTTATCTAAACATTTTTTTGTATCTGTCGTTGTTTAAGAGAAAAATGCAAAAATATGATTTTTTGGAAAAAACCCTTTCATCCACAAAAACAATTTATCCCGCATAAAACTTACAGGATATCTTCCTTATAGAAGGCCAAATTCAACAAGAAATTGGCAAGAAATATAAGTGTGCGTTTTTTGTGAAAATCGAATATTTATCTTTTACAACAAATTTTTGTTAATTTTGTTTAATTTTAACACTTTGTTAATTATGAACTTTTGAAAAAAAATTCTGACGTATTTACAAAGAGGACGGTAAAAATCCCCAGAATTTGAAGAGAAAATCAGAAAATCTGAATAAAAAACTATACAATCTTAAAGAAAACTTTCAAAAATAGACGTCAAAATTTAAATAATCGTAACATCGTGGAAAATTTTGTTTTCTCAATTTTTTGTCAACTATTTTGTCGCTACGAGATTCTGCTACTTGAAGTGTAAAACTTGCTTGACTTGGAAGGGATTCGATCTTTAAAAAAAACTTTGTTCTAGATCCCAAAGAAATATGACGCCTTTTTAAGAATTTGAGCCTAATTTGAACAATTTCCGTTCTACCACTGTTATTATAAAACACTTGATTGATAAGCTTAAACAAGATGCGAGTTAATGTTACTAAGAGAATAAGAGCGGAAAAATTAAAATTATTGCATTAATATAAAATTAATTTTCAGAGTTATAAGAGGTTAGAAATGTCTAAACAAAGTCTGAAGATTGCGAAGTTTGGCATGTTTTGAAGCTTCACTCAGAGCGAAATACCAAATTAAAACAATGCACTTCAGCCGAACCACCTGCAGTCTAAAAACAGAGCCTCCTTGAAATAGCGATTTAGAAAAACATCTACAATATGAAAAAAGTGTTGTTTTAAAATTAGGCATATTTCAAGATATAATAATCTCATATGGGACTCTGATAAAAAAAAAGAAAATTAATAAACTGCGAACAACACTGGGGCTATATTTTTCAGTAGATTAGGCAATTTTGGCCAGACTTTGAGTGGGATTATAATTGAGCCACGGGGAAAAAAGTTAGCAAAATGATCTGCATGATTCTCCAACGGAAAAAGAAGCAAGAGCACTTCCAATTCGAAATTTCATTTAGCAATTAAGCACGCGGCTCGGAGGGCACTTAGCATTAGCTTATTATTAGTAGAGACCGTGATTTGGTGGCTATACATAGTTTCTATAGGCGAATGTATCTTCAAATCAAGGCCAAAGTTTCATTGAGGAAGGAGGAGGCGACTTAAAAAAAATAGATGAAAGGCCACGCATCAGGAGAAGGTACGGGAAGGTATGGAGGCGCCGACAACAAATATACGAGTACATCCGCCCGGAATAAATTGAAAGAGCGGGTTGGTCACGCCGAAATAGACCGACCAACCACCGGTCATACCGGAGTTAACGACTCATAAGAGAAGTCGTTAATGTTTCTTATTGCTCGATATTTTTAGACCTCATCAGGAATAACCTCAAGGGCGAATTGCGAAATGTTAATCGAACGCAGCATACGATCGACGTATACTCATCCCCCTATGAATTCCTACGATTCCCCACAACTTTGTGACGTTCTGTTGACCAATTCTTCAAATTCCTTCGGGGATAGACACTCAGACGTCGGTGTCTTAATTTAGGATCTGCGAGTCTGAAATTTATTTTGATAATATGGTTTATAAGTATGAATCTTATTATTGTCAATATTATTAGATTGGTGGAAAGGGTCCACTTTAATTATTTTATTTTTTTGCTTTATAAATTAATGTATAAACCTTCTCAATATTTTCAGAGTGGCCACTCAAAAAACAGAGAAAAATTTCCGGTCATTTCCCCGTTTTCAAAATTTCTTCATGGTAAATTTGGTTTTATTCATTGTGCAAATAATGTGAAATGCCTAAGAAGTGGTTCGTCCAGTAAACATTTGATACAGTATCACTTATTGTTATCTTATCATTGTAATAAAGTATGGTCTACGTTTATCCTGTATAAAATAAATCGGTTTATTGTATTGTATTTTCAAATTCAAACCTTCAGAACAATTCAGAATTTTTATTTAAAAAAGAACAAATATAATACGGAACAATTCTCAATTTGATGCGTTTATTGAAAATGAAGGTTTTGTCGTGCCAAAGATTAGATCTCAAAAAAAAAAAATAGTTTGTCTATTATTTTAAGAATCAAGATAATATCACTGATGATGCCATTTCAAATAAAAAACATTATTTTGAATGAAAAAAGTTTGAACATACAAAAAAAAATATTTATTTTAACAATGTTTTTTCCAATAGAATTTTTTCTTTACTATAGCTTCTTACTAATTTTTCAAAAAAATGTTTTGAAAGTAAATTTCTCTATTGCTGAAATAGTTAAAACAATTTTTTTCGAACAAAACATTTTTTAAACAAATAACTTTATTTGAAGATTATTTACTTACTTAAAAATTTGATAAAAGTAGAGTTAAGTAAGAAAAAATTCAATTACAAAATACAAGGTTAAAATACATTTTTTTGTAAGTTTTAAAATGTTTAAATCACAGAAAAACTATTTTCTTCAGAGATCTGATTTTTGGCACGACAGCTACCTTAAACATGCAAAATTGAACAATTTCAATTGTTCGAATATATTGTACAGTTTAGAAGCTTTCAAAATACACTCAACTCACGATATAAGAACGATTTTGAGCATGGCTTACATTGGCCTTGATCCTAAATCGAAGGAATCCAAATTTAAAGATGCAGGGCCGCCTGAATCATTTATGTTGGATTTGTACGGATGCCGTAACCTGTTGCAACTAGCGCGCTGAGAGCGGCTCTCCTGATGTTTGTCACGCTTGAATGAACCACTGCCTCCCTTCTCGGACCCGCGGCTCTCTAATCACGAAACCGCCACGGCATCAATTCTCGGAATATCGTAAGCCGGAGGTGCTTATATCGGGAGTTAAGTGTAAAAGAATCTCCCAATGAAATTGGATGACATAAAAATTGAACAATTCGAGAGATTGAAAAAGAAGGACTGCCAATTGCGAGGCCAATCGCTCAACTATTAAGACTTTCAATTTAAAATTGTACAACTTGACGATTGAAATTATCTCATTCATAAATTTTCAATCTACAACTGTTCAATTGTGAACGTTTTAAATTTAATTATTCAACTGCTGAAGCTTTCAATTGAAAATTCTATAATTTTTAACAATTTAATAAACAAGGCAGTTTTACAGGCTTTAAGTAAAAAATATACAAACCGAAGCGTTTTTCATTTAAAATTGTTCAATTTTTAAAATTGAAAACTTACAATAATTAGTCAATACGGTTTAAAACATAGTGAATATTGTATAACTAACTATTCTACCCATACGGGGCTTTAATTTTTTAATTCCATAATTTTGAACAATTGGAATTTGGAGCAAAAAATGTTCAATTTTCCAATCTGAAAAAAGTTCTTATTTGACCTCTTTCTATTAAAAACTATTCCTCTAATTTGGAATAAAATTTTATAACTTTAGAAGATTCAATTCAAAATTATTAAATACAACACGTTATCAGTTTAAAATAATTGTTTAACTTATAAAGTATCAAACTGAAACTTTGAATTGGAAATTGTTTATTGACCTTTAAATTGAACTCTAGTTTCAAGTAATTCTCATTTAACATTGTCCAATTTTAAAAACTTTAATCTGAAATGTACCTCTAAAGTGGTTTTCATTTCTAATTTATAAATAAATTTTGAAGTTTCAGCCAAAAAAATTAATTTTCAGCCAAGCAGTTGCATTTGCAATCATATTGTGGAACTTTCAAGCCAAAAAGACAAATATTTTAGAAGACAGTTGTATTTTCAACCAAGAAAGATGACTTTTTTACCAAAAGATGAATTTTCAATCTAAAAAGGTAAATTTTCTATCTAAAAAGACGAATGTTCAACAAAATAGTTGAATTTTCAACCCAAAAAATAATAATTTCCAACCCAAAAAATAATAATTTCCAGCCAAGCAGTTGCACTTGCATTCAAATAGTGTAATTTGCCACAAAATAATTGAACTTTCAAACAAACAGTAGAATTCTACCATAAAAGATAAATTTTCAACCATACTTCAATCTGTACTCTATTTGGCAAAATTAGACTTTTATGTCCCCGAAATGACCGGAAGTGGGTAAATTTTTATATTTGACGACAAAATATATAACACGTGATCTTATGGGACTCTCCAACTTCAAGTCAGTTTTACTCGAAAAGCGGGTTTTCAATTTACACATTTGCAACACATGTAGAGTATCCCTAAATTATAATGTTATTATGCTAATTATTAGTAATTAATTTGATAAATTTAGGTTACCTATGTAATTACTATGTTAAATATCGAAAAAAAAATTTATAAAATATAGTATAAAAGGGACATTAATTTTTGAAAGAGAAATAAACTTTAAAATCTTAAATATAAATGATCTTCGATATTTTAACGAAGGTGGTTGGTAACACTGAGCACAATTCCAAAGGCATTTTTTTCGAAGAGCGAGACGACATTGATTGCAAAAGTAAAAAAAAATCTGAAAAATTCCCGGTTTTCAACCAAATTCGCGGCTCTTTCCTGGCTTTTTCCCGGTGCTCAAAATTCCAGGCTAAAGTATTATTTCAGGGGCTGATTTCAGGTATTGAATAAGACTCAGAAAAAATAGTCTCAAATGGTACTAAAATGAGACCGCTGGTAGGAATCCAGATTCATTTGTTTTACATTGAAAACAACAGCATGAAGTTCTCCTATTCAAAAACAGGACACACAAAAAATTATGCCGTTAAAAAATTATGCCGTTAAAAAAGAGATCTCTAGTTCTTACTGCGTACTGCCCGGTTTTCCAGGTCAGTGGTCACGCTGCGCAACCAATCAGGTTTTTGATAATAATGTAATTACATTTTCCAAAACTTTAAATGTGATTCCAGGCTCAAATTTATGTTCCCGGTTAATTTCCGGGGTGTTCCGGTTTTATTTTAATTCCCGGCTATTCTCCGCTTTTCCTGGTTGGTAGAGACCCTGATTATATGGGATGAGGTAATTCTAATACATAATTACAAGGGTTAATGCTAGGGTCGAGCATGGGTGCAAAATAAAAAGGTTTTTCGGGGATGAAGGATCCGAGAATAGACTCGGTCGTCGTCGCCGTGGCGATGTGCCCGAAGGAAGCAGACGCATTATCCAAGCAAGCCATCTTCCTGGCTCGGTGCGGTGGGGTCAGCGAGATTCCTCTGCAAACCCGCAAGTAATCATGGCGAGAGTGTATCCCGAAAATAAATAAACGACCAGTGAAATTCGCTTTTCCGAAATCTCCTCTGGCTCTGGCACGCGAGTTGACAGAACTTTGGCAAACACTCATCCTCATTTTCACGACCTTCCCAAAATGCACACAGAGTGCGCTCAGAAAGAACAATGCTAAGTTTTTTTCTGACTCTGACCTTCATTTTCCACATCCGCGTATAATTAATAATAACAACAGTTTACTGCTAGGCATCCCCTCCGCTGAAAAAACGCTACCTCTTCTGGAAATAACAACTTGCTGTTTATTTAATCGACACGTGTCAAGATCACGAACGACAACGTAATCGACTATCATACGTGACGTTTCGATTCGATGCATCAGATTATTATTATCCATTATTAAATATTCAAGTTTTTTTTTCAGTTTCCTGCTAAAAACAATGTTTAGAAACAAGCTTTTTCAGGAAACGTGAGAATCCATCTTATTACTGTCTATCTTGCAAAAATATTTTTTGCCTGCTTCTATTTTTCCTTGATCTCATGGAATGTGGAATTCGAAGAATGAATCGATTCCTTTTCAACCCAAATTGCTTGAATTTTAGTTTGTTGATTGCTAATTTCGTAAATTGAAATAAATTAATGTAAAACTTACCACTGTGTAGAATATACGGTGTAATAAAGCATCTAGAAAAACTTACCTGAAACAAACAATTAAAAACACGGTTAAAAAAAGTTCTAAAGAAGTTTTGAAGAGAGAATTTTCGCAACATTTAAAACTAGCTGTGAATTCGATCTCGAGTGTTTCCACTTTGTTTGTATTTATAATTATATGGTGCTCATTTCACGAGCACTTTGCTTCCCGTTAGCAAATGTATTTGCTTCCTCATAGAGGAAGCATTAGTTATTTTTTTCAATAATAGACAAACCAAAGTCTTCATTTTGATCAATTTAAAAATAGAAATTTACCAAAAATACAAAATTACAAAAAAATACAAAAAATTTTTTAAATACTTAGACAAATCAGACAAATAAAATTTTGTATTCGAAATGATAATTTTTCGAACTGGAAAAGGGAAGGGAAAAGTTCTGTCGCACCCTATCCCTTTCCCAGCTTTATTTCTTTACAAAAATTGTCAGAATTATTGTATTTGAAAATTTGTGATCAAAAAGTCTTTTCTATTCATGCGTCAACTTTGAATTATGTCGATAAAAAAAGTTTTTCTGTTTGAAACAGGTGATTCAAATATTATAAATGAGCATTACTTTCTTAATCTCCAATAAATTGTATTAATATTATAGATCAATCGATTTGCCTCGAATCAAGGAATCTTTTCCGTTCTTGCATCAATTTTGAATTATGTCAGTGAAGAAAGTTTTACTATAAAAAACCGCGTTTTCAAATATTATGCATTACCATCGTTTCCTTAGTCTTTAATCAAATGTATCCCTAGTATAGGTCAATCGATTCGTCTTAAATCAACACAACTTTTCTATTCTCGCATCAACTTTAAATTATGAGAATGAGAAAATTTTCACTATAAAAATCGATTTTAAAAATATATAAATTACCATAACTTTCCTACTCTTCAATAAAATGTATTATAATTGTAGGTCAATCGATTCGTCTCAAACCAAGGAATCTTTTATATTTTAGCATCAACTTTGAATTATATTGAAGAAAGAAGTTTCACTATAAAACACCGTATTTTCAAATATTATGCAATACCATAGCTTCCGCACTCTTCAACAAAATGTATTAATATTATAGGTCAATCGATTCGTCTCGAACCAAGGAATCTTTTATATTCTTGCATCAACTTTGAATTATGCTAATGAAAAAAGTTTTACTATAAAAAAACTGATTTTTAGAATATTATTTAGTGCTAAAAAAAATGCAATGAATATTTTTAGAAATCCTTCGGTCAGTTTCAAGATATTAGTGGGAAAAAGAAGCCCTCCAAATTTCATCAATTTACCTGCAACCGTTTTCCAGTTATCGTGTTCACAAAAAAGTGTGACATCCACACACACACACACACATCCATACACACACCCGGGCAATTGCTTAGAACATTGTATTAGACATATTTAAATTGAGGAAGGTTTAATTAAATAAATTTAAAATTTTTTGAAAATGTTACCATTACAAAGCTTCCTCTATGAGGAAGCAAAATTACAACGATGTAAACCGAAAGGTAAAACTGCAGAATATTTTATGTATTCATTTTACACTCAACACGAATCTGGCCAAAAAAGTGTCGCTCTTCCACAATTTTCGAGATATCGAGAATTTTTACATTCTCATCAGAGAAGGTATTAAATTTGTGTAAATTTTGACCCCCTCCCCCAGTTTTTGTCAAATGTCCACGTTTTGAGACCCCCTGAACCCGAAAACAGGTTTTTACGAATGTGTATGTATGTATGTATGTACGTATGTACGTATGTGAGCACGATGGCCTTCGAATGAATTGATAGATTGGATTGGCCTTTGGGGTACTCTTTTAATATCCCGAAATGAAGATCAAGTTCGTTAGCCAGCCATTTTGGATAAAAATTCAAAAAGTTAGAGCATTTTCAAAATTGTTGAGACTACTTTTTTCTAGAATTTGATAATTCTATGTACGGCTATTCGTAGTATTCAAGAAGGCGAAAAATGTATCCTAATGACTTTTTTCAATAAAAAACAAATGACCAGAATTATATCGTTTACAAAATTTAAAAAAAAAAACGAAAATGAAAATGACAATTTTAAGCCAAACAACGCACGACATGAAAAAAAGTCAAGAGCAGGAAAAAAAGGTTGCTTTTTGAACACTCTACAAAATTATCATAACTTTTTGAATTTTCTTGAAAACTCGAAAATTCAAATTTTGATCGCACAAAAAAATAATGAAAAATCAAAAATTCAATTTTGCGGTCAAACTATACAAGATACGAAAAAAGATGAATAGACAAAAATTGTTGATTCGAAAAAGATCTATAAATTTACCACTAATCACTTTTCGATAGGACGCGTAGTGTTTGTTTAAATTCATAAAAAAAACAACATTAAAAAATAAAAAATTTAATTTTTGGACAAACGACAAAAAATATGAAAAAAATGAATGGACAATAGTTGCTCATCCAAATAAGAGAGGTATGCTAAGCTGGCACAACACTATTGAGGTATAGAGATTTAACCTAATTCATAATTTAGGGCTCATTTAGGGCTAATTTGGGCCCCTATTCCCAAATTTAGGGCTCTATTATTTTTTGTAAAAAATAGTGTTTGCGCTAGCTTAACGTTAAGCTGGCCGAACATTGCTGTAAAACGTACTAAAAATGATTTTTTACAGAAAATTCACCTCATACAATAATTTAGGGCTCATTTAGGGCTCTGGGAATATAATAATCCAAAATTTAAAAAAATGTTTAAACAATTTTTTTTAAAGTTCAAATATCATATTCGGGGAGCCCTAAATGAGCCTTAACGTTGGATAAGAAAAGAAATTTGTTTAATACATCTTAGGTAGGATTGTTTAAAAAATATTGTTTGAACATTTTTTTCAATTTTATTATCATATTCCCAGAGCACTAAAGGAGCCCTAAATTATTGGTGAATTTTCTGTAAAATCATGTTTAGTACGTTTTACAGCAATGTTCGGCTAGCTTAACGTTAAGCTAGCGCAAACACTATTTTTTACAACAAATAATAGAGCCCTAAATTTGGGAATAGGGGCCCAAATTAGCCCTAAATGAGTCCTAAATTATGAATTCGGTTACATCTCTATACCTCAATAGTGTTGTGCCAGCTGAACACACCTAAATAAGAGATACAAATTTATCATTAATAATTTTTTGATAGGACGCATATTTTTTGTTTAAATCGTAATAAATGATATTAAAGATAAAAAAAAATAAGTTTTTTGAAAAACGACACAACTTACGAAAAATTATTAAGAGACAAAAGTTGTTCACCCAAAAAGGATCTACAAATTTGCTATTAATAATTTTTAGATAGAACAAGTAGATTTTCTTTTAATCGTAAAAAACAAGATTAAAAATAAAAAAATTAAACTTTTGGAAAAACGACCCAAGAGACGAAAAAAAATGAAAAAAAACAACAAAAGTTGTTTAACCAAAAAGAGTCTGAATTTTTTTTATTAACTCTTGCTCTAAAAACATATTTAGAATAAAAAATTACCTTTTTGGAAAAAGGACACAAGCTACAATAACATTTTTTAAACAAAATTTCTCGCCTAAATTATATCTACAAATTTGCTCGAAACCACTTTACGCTAAGATGCGTATTTTTAATTTAAATCGTGAAAAATAACATTGAAAATACACACATTAAATTGATGGAAAAACGACAAAAAATTCAATGAAATGTTAATAAACTAAATTGTTGTTTTTTTTCTTACAGGATGCGCATTTTTTTTTTAATTATAAAAACAAGACCCCATCAATGGGCGCTCTGGCCAATCACAAGCATCGTATAGAATATATATATATAAGAACACCATAACCTGAAACTTCTGTTTCAGGTCAGCCCTGAAGAAGTGAACGGCAATGTTCACGAAACGTCGGGAAGATTCGTAGTTTTGCAGACGATTGAAACTCGAAAAATCTCTTTTAAGTTTATTACATATAGAGTATGTGTTCGCGTCCTTGAGACGCATCGATTGACCTATTGATGAACCTTTTATGACCAACCAGTACCGATTTATGAAGTTTCGAAAAAATGGTTTATTCAGTTTATATGAAAAAAACTTTTCTGATATTCAAAACACGACAATATTACATGTAGAGTATTTGTTCGCGTCCTTGAGACGCATCGATTGACCTATTTGTGAATCTTTTATGACCGATCAGTACCGATTTATGAAGTTTAAACAAAATTTGTATATCCTGTTTATATGAGAAAAACTTTGTTCATATTAGGAGTACTACAGTACTGTATTTTACATATTTGTTTGCGTCTTTGAGACACGTCGAAATTGACGAACCTTCTATAACATCTTATGATCTATTAATACCAATCAATATAAGGAAAACTTTTCAATATTGGGAAAACGAATTGCCAAAATCAAGAACTTTTCATAATCTACCATAATCTACCAATATCGTTTTTAAATTTTTCAACAAAATTAGTTTCCGTGTTTATAAGAAGATTTTTTTATATTGGGAATATTGTTCGCGTCTTCGAGACGCGTAGATTGATCTTTTGACGAACTTTCGAAGACCATTATTGATTAATAAATAGCTACTCAGAAAGTTTTAAGAAAAGTTACATTGTTTATATGAGGTTGTAATTTGAAATATAAAACTACCGTAGGTTAAAGAGTTGTTCAATATGTAACAGAACAAACTCAGCAAATTTATTTGATACTTATGAGGAAGCAAAATGCTCATAAAATGAGCACAAATAAATACACCCATAGTCATTACGTCCATAGTACTTCGCAGCCGTATTTTATATGTGATTCATTTGATTCCACTTGAAGGTAAACAAGAAAATTGACTTGACTTTGTTAGGATTTAAATCAAATTTAATTTAGTTCAAGCCCAAAATTCGCATTAAATTAGTTGCTCAAAAATGTTGAATTTAATAAATTCACTCAAATTCGCAATGGAATTTAATTTAACTTTATGAATTCAATTAAATTCAAAGCAAATAATTTTATAATTCAAGTGCACTTGATTTTACTAACATTTAGTTCTAATACAATAGAATTTAATTTAAATTTAGCTATCAACGGCCATACCACGCTGAAAAACCCAGTTCTCGTCAGATCACTGAAGTTAAGCAGCCTTGGACGCGGTTAGTACTTGGATGGGTGACCATTCAAGAATACTGACATGAGTGCTGTTGGCACATCGTGGGTGTGGTGAGCCCACACTTGTAGTTATTTATAACTACAAGAAAAACCTAGAAACACTACCCGAATCGGGTAGTGTCACGCCTACCCTGAAA
>CAKNYM010013196.1:0-18090 GCA_932195095.1 Andricus curvator | reverse complement strand
CAAAATTAAAAAATAGATCATCTGAGACCTGAATCAGTGTTAGATCAAGCTTATACTCTAGTATAGCAGTCGTCCCCGCAGAAGGAAAAATCAGTCACATCTATATATATATATATATTCAATTTTATGCTTCACTTTTCACTCCCAATTTTTTAATTTTTAATTATTCTAATTTGAAGTGTTCTAAGTGAAATTCCTCAATTCCGACCATAACCAGTTGACTTGATTCCTTAAATGAATAGCACAACTTCATCAGTCGGTCGAGTAATGATTGAACAAAAAATTTAATTTCCGAAGATGATCTAAAGATTTGTAATAATATTGATACCATGGTCAGACTTTTTGCAGGTGAGAAAACGTTGACAAATGTTTAGCTTACCCCAAGGTGCACCCCAGCCAGTGACAGCAGTTCCTCCAGTCACACTGCCGGAAACGACAGACGGGCCTTGAACGGATCCAGTGACCACAGCGCCACCATCAACAGCACCAGAAATTCTCGCAGGTCCAACTTGAGGTCCAGCCTGAGAAGTTGGTCCAAGGACTGGGCCAGCAAGAGCGGATGGCCCGAGAACTGGGCCTCCAAGGGCGACTCCATGTCCAGCCCACAGACCGGATGGAGATGGAGCAGCAGAAGCTACCGCAATGGTTGCTGCGAGCAAAAAAGCTACAGATGAAGTCATGATGACGAGATTGGTTTTGTTGTATTGCAAGTTGGGAGCTGATGAGGACGTTGTGCTGTCTAACATATTCTGGTCCCCAGCTTTTATAGTCGTATTACCTAGGTCTTCTACCTCCTTGCATCCCTTGGGCGGGGCCCACCGCGTCACACATTCTCTCTCACTCCGTCTATACTACCACAATAGGTGGGCATACCAGATCAAATCTTTATGAAAAACACGCAGGCAGGTCCGCGACCTGTCATTGAATTGTCTAGTAGTGAACATTTTATTTTACAATGTACAAAAGAGAGTGAGAAAAGTATTCTCTTGAGCAACAGGATAATGCTTGG
This sequence comes from Andricus curvator, assembly GCA_932195095.1. Lineage (NCBI taxonomy): Eukaryota > Metazoa > Arthropoda > Insecta > Hymenoptera > Cynipidae > Andricus > Andricus curvator. Next base: position 17,081 of record CAKNYM010013196.1, on the reverse strand, counting down.
TAATCAACGTCGATAGAAATTATTGATTCTATATCTGTTCTCTATGGGGAGTAGTATCAAAGAGCAAAGAATGAAGAAAAATTTTTAAAAGAAAACATTCGTGAACTGTGATAAAATAACTGACTGTGGAATGTACAAGTGTTAAATGCTACAAACGTATATTAAATGAAGGCTGTCACGGCAGAACCATGTAAGTTAGAGCGTAGCTGCTAACATTTTTTTTTAATTGCAGAGGGTATTCAAAAGTTTTATATAAAAAAATATATCTTATGCTCGCGCATCCACAATAAAGCTCAAAATAACGAATGATAGAGAATTTTTGGTTCAAGCCGTGAGAAATCAATTTTTTAATTTTTGAAAACGGTTACAAAAATTAGTACATATATACAGCTATAGTTATCCCAGGAACACTATGCAGAAGCGAAAAATTTATGTACATCGTAAATTGCCATTAAATTTTAAAAAAGTAGAAAAATCATGTCTTTATTCTATTAAATGATATTTTTCTAATAAGGAACGATTTTCAATTGACAGGAAGCTTTTCAGTCGTTAATATTTGCACTTATAATTATAATAATGTCATGTTATGATGTGCCAAGAAAAAATTTTTTCAGAAGGGCAGTCAAAGTTTTCGAAATTTTAATTGTCCTTAAAACAAAACAAAAATGGTAGAATGCATTTGAGAGTTAATAGACTTCTATAGATCTATACGAAAAAGTAGAAAAAAGTTAATTTTTTTCAGCGAAAAATGTCGTTAAAAAGCGTCTTCTGTCATAACCATATAAGTGTCACAAAAAGGTTTCTTTGTAATTTACAAAAAAAAAATCTAATTGATGTATAATATATCAGTGAAACACAAAAAACATATTGAGAGACAAATAAAAGGCTGAGAAGTGAAAAATTGCCATTTTTCGAATTTTTCAACACAATTATTTTGTCATAAAATCATTGAAAACTAATAGCGCAAATCTAATAGATGATTTTGAAAATTAATACTTTTGAATTGTTTGAACAGTTTGTTTAAACATGTGACATTCGGAAGAACTAATATCGCCATTTGATTCTACTAAAAAAAAACATAAAGTCTATGTTTTTCACAGTTTGCTATGGACTTTTATGGACTTTTATGGACTTTTATGGTAGTATAAATAAACAATCAGATGGTAGAGTATTTATATTCATACTATATGTAACAAATTGGTTCAAGAAATAAATCGTCGAATACGTGGATTTTATGTAATTTTTTCCACAGAATGAAATAGCGCTATTAGTTTTTTCTTATCTTACATATTGAAAAAATTTTTTTAAATAAAAGGTGTTGAAACAGATTCACACATTGAGATTACCGTTTGTGGAAACTCTGTTAACATAACCGCTTGCATCGATAATTGGTTAAACAATTAAAAAATCAAATTATTCTATCACAATGCGCAGTGGAATTTTAGAGAATTTTTAAACCACTAAAACATGTTTCAAAGTTGAACTCTAAATTCAGAATACGGGTGACTGACAAAAATTTAAACATTTTAAGCCCCATTTGTTTTTCACATTTTCTGTGATTGATAATTTCTTTCTACATACATCTCAATGAATAACTTATATCAAAGCACAGGTTCGTGAAGTCTTGAAATTATCGACGACTTCGTTTATAAATTATAAATAAAAGGTGCCGAAAAACTATGGTAGCGCGCCTGTCCTAAACTAGAAATCTAAAATGACCTCGACAATAATTGCTTATACTATTTATAATGCGTGCAGAAATTTTTTATTTTATTCTTACGAAGATTTTGGCATAATTGAAAGTCGATTTATCAATGCTGATTTCGAATAATAGTAAATAATAATCAGCATGTTTGCATGATATTTTTCATTAAACTTCCATTCACTGTTCATATTATTTATCGTACCTTATTATCAATCATAAAATTAATTTCCGAAGGATATACCTGTTGAAGAAAATTGTTCGTATCAAATTTAAATCTGACATAGTTTGTTGGGAATTAGTTAGTACATTTATTTAATTCGTTTATAATTTTTATTTTAAAGTCCCAGAATTTGAATTCTCTTAAATATCATTTTGACAATCACCCATATTTACTATTATGCTTTTTTTAGTATCATTTTAGCAATAATAATCATACAATGTTCCTGATGAAAGAAATTTTAGGTATTACCTTTGAATCTGATAAATTTTATTGGGAATTAGTGTTAATTCATTTTTTCAATTTCTGTTTCAAAGTGATCTATTTTTTATTTTTTATATAATACTTTTGCAATCACCCATACATTATTATTGATAAGAATATCAATTTCATTTGGGCAGAAAAAGCAATAACAGAAGCCTCAGCAGATATAACGGTGGCTAAATGTAATTCTGTTTTACTGAAATGGTAAATTGTAAAATTCGAAGTATACTTTAATATAATTGTTTAAGAACCCACATACTGAATATTTTGAAAAACTGTGGTTGAAATCGGTTCCTTGAGTAAGAATTGGACCTCGTTTACTTTCTTTCATTAATTACCTGTTGTACAATTCCGTATTTATTCTAATAATTCAAGTGTATTACAAGCTTGCTTTGCGTGGCCAATAAGAAGAAATAAAATATTTACTTACTATACACATGGAGAAAAATAAGGATCTCAAGAACAGGAATGAGGAAGGCTTACGAAGATAATGATTCAACACACTTTGCAGGTCAAAATGAGAATAAATTCTTCTAAGTAAAATTAATGCATAGGTACCATATTGCATGCAGTATAAAACTCTAAAGAAAAGAAGATTTTTCAACCAAGAAAGATGAATTTTATACACAAAAGGACGAATTTTCTATCCGAAGAGACGAATTTTTAACAAAGAAATTTAATTTTCGAATGAGAATGATAAAATTTTAACAAAATGATTGAATTTTCAACAAAATAATCGAATGTTAAAAAAAATAGTTGAATTTTTTATCAAATAGTTGAATTAAAAAAAAAAATTAGACCAAACTGTTTCAGTTGCAACCAAATAGTTGAACTTTCAACAAAGTAGTTGATTTTTCAACCAAAAAAGATGAATTTTTAATAATATAGTTGAATTTTCAACAAACTAGTTTGAGCTTAGACCACGGAAGATAAACTTTGAATCCCGAAGGACGAACTTTTTATCCAAAAAGACCAATTTTTGACAAAGCAGTTGAATTTGCGAATAATATAAAGATAACTTTTTCACAAAATAGTTAGATTTTCAACGAAATAATGATATTTTCAAAAAAAATAGTTAAATTTTTCATTCCATAGTTAAATTTTCAACCAAGAAAGATGCATTTTCAATCCTTAAGGACGAATTTCGAATCCAAAAAGACGAATTATTAATAAAACACTTGGATTCCCAACGAAATAATGATATTTTCAAAAAAAGAATGGTTAAATGTTTTATCACTTAGCTAAATTTTCAGAAAAGAAAAATAATTGTAAACTAAACAACTGCAGTTGCAACCAAGTACTTGAAATTTCAAGCAAAAAAGATAAACTTTCAACAAAATAGTTGAATTTTTAACAGAAAAATCTGCCCGCGGCACAGGCACATTCTCATCACGCGCGGCTCGCTTTGCTTGCAAGTTTGAGCGCGCCAAGGGCGCACAACTGTTGTATGTCGCGCTTCGCGCTTAATAGTGTATTTACCTCGCGGTACGCGCTCGGTCTTTGTACCCCCTCCACATTTGTGCAAAGACCTTTTAAAATGAAGTGTCAAACCATCGACAACTGTATTTTGGTGATTGTGAATTCTCTTTTGTTAAAGCTCCTTCGGCTCTAAAGAACACATTCTCATCACGTATGACGTGGTTCGCACTCGAATTGTCCAAAATGCGAACTTTTCTAAATAAAGTTCAACTCTATTATATCAAACGTATATTATATTTATTTCTGCACCTCTGCCTGAGCCTGCGCATTCAGATATTGCAAAAGAAAGTACAAATTTTATTTTTCATAATTACCTCAATATTTTTACTTTATGTTGTATTGATTTTCCATTCTCAGCTTCCCTAAAAAATGTATCATTTCAATAAATTCATATTATTACAATTCATAATATGCATTGATATTTATACAAATGTATTTTTATTGTTTTGTTTTCATAATTTAAAAAAGAGCACATCTTATATAAAAAACAAAACAAAATAATTATTAAGAATTTTGTCGATCTTTTTTGGGTGAACAACTTCTTTCTATTAACTTTTTTTCTTACCTTGTGTCATTTTTTACAATTGAAAAAAAAAGTTTATGTTATTTTTACCATTAAAACAAAAACTACGCTTACTATCAAAAATTGATTAATTAAAATTTTTTAGATCTTTTCTGGGCGCACAATTTTTATCTACTCATTTTTTCGTAGCTTGTATCGTCTGTCTAAAGATTTGTATTTGTTATTTTTTATGTTATTTTTTATGAATCAGGCAAAAACTACGCATCCTATCCAAAAATGATTAATAGCAAATTTGTAGTTTCTTTTTTGGATGAACAACTTTTGTCTATTTATTTTTTTCGTAGCTTGTGTTGTTTACAAAAATTTTAATTTTTTATTCTTAATGTTCTTTTTTTAACGAATGAAACAAAAAATACGCGTGCTATCGAAAAGTAATTGAAATAAATTTGTAGATCTTCTTTGGGTGCACAATTTTTGTCTCTTCATCATTTTTCGCATCTTCCATAGTTTGACCGCAAAATGAAATTTTTTATTATTTTTTGCGCGATCAAAATTTAAATTGTCGATTCTTCAAGAAAATTAAAAAAGCTGTTATGATAGTCTTATAGGGTTTTCAAAAAGCAACGCTTTTCTTCTCTTGACTATTTCATATCATGCGTTGTTTGGTGGTGAGGATAAATTGTTCGACTTTCCGAGTATTAAGAATAATCGTACATAGAATTTTTAAATCTTGAAAAAAATTGTATCAAAAATTTTTCAAATGCTCGATCTTTTTGAATTTTTATCGAAAATAGCTTCTTAACGAACTTCGCCTTCAGTTTCCGAAACTTAAAGAGTGTAGCAAAGGCCAATCTAATAGATTCATTCTTTGAAAAGTCATCGGGCTCACCAACAGACACATATATACATACATACATGCATGCATACATACATACATACATGCATACAGAGATACAGGCAAACGCATTCGTAAAAACCTGCTTTTCGGGTTCCGGGGGTCTCAAAACGTAGACATTTGACCAAGGGTGGGGGGCGGTCAACTTTTACACAAATCGAATACCTTCTCTGATGAGAATGTAAACATTATTTTTCTTTTGGTCTTCTTTTTATGGGTATGTATTTTCAAGGTTACATATTTTGTATGATTAAAATCGATTATGATAACACCTATCACATCAAATTCGTTATAATTATGGAGGCTTCGCCGGAGTTGTTACGAAACCGAGGGACAGACATCTCTCTTTCAGATGAATTAATATTGAATCAAGAAAATATCCTAACAAATACGGACAATAAAATATTTTTTTATTCTTGATTTCTTGGATCATGCAAATATTGTATCATCCGCATGCGTACCAATATTTTCTTCATTCAATGTTAATTGAAGGACTGGCATTCAAAAGTACCTAACCCAACAAAATTTTTTAATTCTTTTTTTGCATTTTTGTAATGTCTAATCATATGTCATTTAAACGTCGATGGTAAAAATGTGGTAGGGGTGTCACTAAAAGTGTTTATGTGGTCAGTCAAAGGACAGCCTTCCCGCCCCCTTTAAACCACAGGGTTTCCTTCCTGCCCCCGGGAAACATTGTAAAGCGGTAGAGATGTAATAAGAAGTATTTCTGTGGAAAAAAGAACTGATTTGACTGCAGTGATTTTTTTTAATTGTTGTGAAAAATAAAATTTTTCAGTATGAATAGCCCGGCTGGGATTCCGCAATTATTTGTCCTGAAATTTCGGTATAAATAGCCGATTCAACGTTCTGAGCTATTCATCACAAAATTTCGTGATTAAAAGCAGATTCAACGATCTGGGCTATTCATCACGGAATTTTGTGATTAATAGACCCTGCCTTAAAAATATTTTTGGAAAACTTTGAATGATTTCAAAAGTTGATTAGAAATTCAAGAAGATATGTAAAGATTTGGAAAGAGTATAAATAATGAGAAGATTTCGAAAAATTTTTAACAAAATGTAGATTTTTTAAGATTTCGAAAGAAAGTAGCTTATTGATAATTTTGAAATATTTCAAAAAAATAATAAATGTTTTAAGATTCCTGTGAAAATTTCAAACGAATTTCCATTTTGAAAAATTGAATTTAAGAGATATTAGAATTTCAAAAATATTTTAAATTTTGAAAAGATTTTAAAAAATGTGAAACAAGATGTAGATTTTTGAAGATTTCTTCGTAATAATATAATGAAATTTTTTTAAGATTCTTCGGAAAATAACAAATTATATTTTATTATGGAAAACTAATTTTGAGAGAATATTCAAAAAGATATAAAAACATTTCCAAACATTTTCAAAATTGTCGAAAAATATTTGGAATCTTTTAAAACAATTATTTTAAATTTTCCAGAATTTTAAATAAATTTTAGGAAATTTCGAATCATTTTAAAAGATATTTAGAAAGTTTAAAGGTTTCTGAAACATTCTAAAATATTGCGAAATTTAAAAATATTTTTAGAAATGAAAAAATATACAATTTACACATTATTTCAACAAAAATTTGAACTTATCAAGAATTTTGAAAGCTTTTGAGAAAACAATACTTTTCTTAGAATTCCTGGGCACATTTTTTTTATTTTTAATCTTAAAAAATTAATTTTTAAAGAAAATTTGAAAAGATTTCTAACCATGTCGAGGAAAATCTGGAAGATTGGTGAGGCCATTTTTTTTTAATTTGGAAGATTGTTGAACATTTTAGGAATTAATCGAGTCAGTTTGAATTGTGTTTGAAAATTCATCTTCTTTGGTAGAAATTAATTATTTTTTGGTTGAAAATGCAACTATTTGGTTGAAAAAAAATTTTTCGTTGAGAGAATTCATTTTTTATGGTTAAAAATTTGTTTTTTTGTGTGTGTAAAATTAATTTTCCAACTGAAAATTTCACTATTCCAATTTTTGTTTGAAACTTGTCATTGGTATTTGAAAATTCAACTACTTGGTTAAAAATGCATGTATTTTGCTGAAAATTTTCCTTTTTTGGAAGAAAATTAATTTTATTGGATAAAAATGCATCTGGTTAAAATTCAATCTTTCAGAAATAATTAGTTGTTATTATTAATGTTTGAAATGAATATTTTCCAATTTAAATTTTATCTCTTTGGTTAAAGCTGTAAGTATTTCGTTGAAAATAAGTATTTTTTGGTATAAAATTATTCTTCTTGATATAAAATTCATCTATCTGGTAGAAAATTACCTTCTTATTGAAAAATCATATTTTTGTGTTACAACATTGAACTATTTTAGGGACAATTCAACTGTTCAACTGTTTTCTATTCAAAATTAGAATCTTTTTTGCTTTAAATATTAATTATTCATTACATTTTTCGTTGAATAAAGTTATTCCAAATTTTTATTTTGTATTCAAAATTGTTTTTCCTAGAAATAAAAAAATGTATGCGCACGTAGCGCGTTATTGATGATGACATTGCTAGTTTAATAAAAAAAAAGTGTCAAGGGCCAATACTGAACAACAGTTTTTACTAGTTCTGTCACGTTGGAAAATTCATCTTCTTTGGTAGAAATTAATTATTTTTTGGTTAAATATGCAACTATTGGGTTGAAAAATAATTTTTCGTTGAGAGAATTCATTTTTCATGGTTAAAAATTTGTTTTTTTTTTGTGTAAAAGTAATTTTTCAACAGAAAATTTCACTATTCCAATTTTGGTTTGAAACTTGTCATTGGTAGTTGAAAATTCAACTATTTGGTTGAAAATGCATATATTTTGCTAAAAATTTTCCTTTTTTGGAAGAAAATTAATTTTATTGAATAAAAATGTAACTGGTTAACATTCAATCTTTCAGAAATAATTACTTTTTATTATTAATGTTTGGAATGAATATTTTCAAATTTAAAATTTATCTCTTTGGTTAAAGTTATAAGTATTTGATTGAAAATTTTTATTTTTTGGTATAAAATTATTCTTTTTGATAGAAAATTCATCTATCTGGTTGAATATTAACTTCTTATCGAAAAATCATGTTTTCGTGTTACAACATTGAACTATTTTACGGACAATGCAACTGTTCAACTGTTTTCTAGTTAAAATTAGAATCATTTTGCTTCAAATATCAATTAATCATTACATTTTTCGTTTAATAAAGTTATTCAAAATTTTTATTTTGTATTCGAAATTGTTTTTTCCTAGAAATGAAAAACTACACGCGCACGTAGGGCATTATTGATGATGACATTGTTAGTTTATTGAAAAAATTATCAAGGGCCAATACTGAAAAACAATTTTCACTAATTCTATCACGTTTCAAATGTGTGAAGCTGTAGCAAGGGACACGTAAAAATGCTGAAAATAGACTACTTTATCACAAAAAATGTATGCTAATCTGTTTTTGTTTTGAAATCTATCTGTATGGACTAAGCATTGATATCCATTTAAAAATCACCGATATAAAAAATAGAAGACGTAGAAAGAATGAGAAATATAGATTAAAAACAAAATTTAGAAAAGCTGATTGTTACGTTTTCTATTCGAATTCTTGATTAAAAAAATATACATGTATTTTTTTCTGAAAAAATGTTCTGAAGTATTCTACAGATTTGCCGAAACCGTACAAAAAATTATTTTAAAAAATAGCACAGAAAGGACTATTTTCTTTTTGTCCTCATCGTCCAAAAAATCTTTTTTAAAACGTTCTAAAAAGGTATAAAATCAATGTTATGTTTCTTTGACCACTCACATATAATATTTTCATGTTCAATTTTCTAAAAAAATAATTGCATAACTTTGTTTTATTTTTAAAGATGTTTTGACCGTGGTCCTGGGGCCTTTAACACCGACCCGATATACGATTAAAACATATATATATATATATATATATATATATATATATATATATATATGTATATTGATTTAATGTTAAAACGAACGTGTCATTCAGGTTAGCAATACGGGTATTCTAGATAAATCTAAAAATCTATACACCCCACCCCCTTTATATCGCCTAGCACACTTCTTTTTCTCAATTTTCTCATATAAACTTGTTGATCCCTGGCTAGAACCGAGTGAGTCACGCTACCCCGAAAGGGATATGGTCTAATGGTATGATGATAATAATGATAATGTACGTACAAATATTCAGTAAAAATATTAGCATCACACCAGACTTTGAGGACAAAAAAATTGACTTGGAAAACTACCCTCTATCAAAAGAGTTACATATAAAATCTCTGAAATGTCCAATATGATATTTCAACCCCCATAAAGCGTAGTTATTTGCAATTCAAGGGTATTTTCTGTTATTAACTTTAATTCAAAACTGTAATCATTTCAAGTCTGTTGAGGTCCCCAACACTATAGTTTAAACGTCATTCAAAAATAAAACAAACCATGCAAGTATTTTTTTCAAGAAATAGGAAAAAATAACATGGGAAGAATATTCTTTCCAAGTTTTCCTTTACAATCTAAAATGTACAATGTATTTACTTATTAAAAAAATCTGCCCTTCACATTCGCGAAAACCTTTTTTTTGGGTGCAGAAAGTCTCAAAACGTGGACATTTGATGAAAACGGGGAAAGGAGGCTCAAATTGTACACAAATCTAATACATTCTCTGATGAGAATGTAAAAAGATAAATTTCCAATCCTAAAGGACGATTTTTTAATCGAAAAAGACGAATTCTTGAAAAAGCAGTTTAATTTTCGATCAAAAAGGTACCCTTTTTTTAAACAAAATAGTTGGATATTCGAACAAATAATGACATTTGAGAAAGATAGTTGATTTTTTTATCACGTAATTGAATGTTAAAGAAATGTATACCAAACAGTTGAAGTTGTACCAAATAATTGCACTTTCCAGCATAAAAGATGAACTTTCAACAAAATAATTAAATGTTCTACGTAGAAAGATGCATTTTCTACAAAATAGTTGAATTTTCAAAGAACTAGTTCAAAGAAGATTGAATTTCAACAAAAAATATAATATTTCATATTTTAAGCGAAAAAGATTCTAGTTTTAAATCAAAAACAGACGAATTTAATTTAAAAAATATGAATTCACAACCAAAACTGTAATATTTGATATTTCGACCAAAACAAAACGAATTTTCAACAAAATAGTTGAATCCTTAACCTGAACAGTTTGATTTCTAACGAAATAATTAAATTTTCAATCAGGCAGATTATTTTTCAACCAGAAAAACGAATTTTCAACAAAATAGTTCAATCTTAAACAAAAAAAATCTGCCAGCTTCGCGGGCACATTCTCATCGCGCGCGGCTCGCTTCGCTCGCAAGTTTGAGCGCGCCTAGGGCGCGCGACTGTTGGATCTCGCGCTTCGCGCTCGTTCATATATTTATCTCGCGCTTCGCGCTCGATTATATATTCACCTCGCGCTGCGCGCTCGGGCGTATTTACATCGCGCTTTACGTTCGGCTCCTCTAGATTTTTGAACTTCGTGTTCGACTTCGATAAAAAGAAAAAGTTTGTTTGCAAATCTTATGAAATTATCAAAACCTCTACATATTAAGTGATTGTTAAATTTGTTTTCATTTTAGACTGAAAAGGAACTTTATTTACTCAAGGTTCTATCGACCTTAAGGAACACATTCTCATCCAGAGACTCGCGCTTCGCGCTCGATATTTGATTTGAAAATCATTTGAACCTTGCGTTCCACGCTCGGTTCTGTGCACCGTATGATAGAAACAAAAAAATTTGAGCGCACTTACGGCGCGCGATTTGGTAAATACACTGAGCGCGCACTTTGTGCTTCATGTTATATGTTCTTCATATACAAATTACTAAATTTGTATTTGATTTCAAATGAAAAATAATTATATAATTAAGGCGACAAATTTTATTAGTTAAAATTTTATTTTAGCTTGTTCCGTTTTTCAAAAAAGTTAATTTTTTTCATTTTGAATATATTCTTACAACAAAAATTGATTACAAGTTTGTAAACCTTTTTTTAATGCACAATTTTTGTTCATTTATCTGTTTTCGTACCTTGCATTGTTTTTTCAAAAATTTGATTTTTTTACTGTCAATGTTATTTTCACGAATAAAACAAAAACTACGCATCCTATCGAAACATGATTCACAAGAAATTTGTACCTCCTCCTTGAATAAACAAATTTTGTTTATGTCATTTTTTTCGTAGCTCGTGTTATTAGTCTACAAATTTGATTTTTCTATTTTCAATGCTGTTTTTTACGAATAAAACAAAAACTACGCGTCATATCAAAAAGTAAGTCATTAGAAATTTGTCAATCTTTTTTATGTGCACAATTTTTGTGGAATGATCTTTTCTCGTATATTGCATAGTTTGACAGAAAAATGGAATTTTTTATTTTTCATCATTTTTTTGTGCGATCAAAATTTGAATTTTTGATTGTTCAAAAAATTCAAAAGACTGTTATAAAAATATTATGGGGTGTTCAAAAAGCAACGTTTTTTTCCTCTTGACTTTTTTTCATATCGTGCGTTTTTCGGCCTAAAATGTTCATTTTCGTTTGTTTTTCGGAATTTTGAAAATGCTATAACTCCAGTAATTTTTTTTTATCACGAAAAGTCATTAGGATATTTTGTTCGTCATTTTGCGTACTACTAATAACCGTGCATAGAATTTTCAAATTTAAAAAAAAAAGTGGTCTCAAAAATTTTCAAAATGGGCTCACTTTTTGAATTTTTATCCAAAATAGCTGGTTAACGAACTCGTTCTTTCTTTTTAGGTCATAAAAAAGTGTGGCAAAGCCTAATCAAATCTAGTCATTTTTTCGAAAGTTATCGTGGCTACAGACAAACAGACAGACATACTACAGACAGACACCTTGGTAAAAATCGTTTTTTCTGACTCAGGAGGTCTCAAAACGTGAAGATTTGATGAAAACCGACTCTGCCAAATTTTACATAAAACCAATACCTTCTCATTAGAATGAGAATGTAAAAATAAATTTTTAACAAAGTATTTTAACTTTTAGCCGAATAATTGAATTTTCAACAAAAAAGATGAACTCTGATTGAAACATTAATTAATTAAATCTTCAACTAAGAAGTTAAATTTTCAGTTGAAGAATCAATTTTCAACTAATAATAGAATTTTCAACCAAGAAAAATACATTTTAAACCAAAAATATAATAGAAGACTTGATACTTTAAAAAATTAGGCTTTAACGAAAAATAGTTAGATTTTCTTATCTTAACACAGGAATTTTTGAAAAGAGGGGAAAAGAGAGAATAGAGAAAAATGTTTGAAGTCTGTATTTAGATGCTTTACTTGTAAAATAAAATCACTAATTTCCTTTTTTTTCCGTCATTAAAAAAAGATGTTCTTCACACTTATATTTTGCATATCTAATGTCACAATCTGCGTTAACCCCTTCCACCTACGTCACAAATCGTCACAAAACCGGTTGAAACTATAATGGAGAGTCTTTTAAATATATCCTATTTTTTTAATTAGTAATCTTAAAAAATGCATAAATTTCAAATCATTAGGTTTAGAGAAAATAAAAAAAGATTTAAATTATGGAAAATTAAGAACGCAATGTGATTTTCATAGTGAAATTTACCGGTTGGCTGCAATGAAGCTGTTCTTGCATTTTCAGAAGTCACTTCTTCTTCATTTGTTCTCATGAAGTTATGCACAAAACAAGAAAAATAAGTGACTTCTGAAAACGCAAGTGCAGCGTTATTGCACCCAACCGCTAAGTTGTTCTTTAAAAAAATGTTTTTCGAATTGTCAATATGACTAGGTATATCTTAAAACTTAATAAAGTGCATTTTTGCTGAAATTTATAGTCATCATTTTTTATGATTTAGAAAGAAATGTCAGGGTTTTTTCATAAGACCTCTTTTCTATTTGTAATGTTTTTTCACTCGTTAACGTGTTATCATTAGGAAATCTAACTCAGCATTAAGCAATTAAATCTCTTGTAAATTTGTACTGCTATAACTCTTCAATCTGGAAAAATCAGATCAAATTTGGTTTCATACACTGGAACCTTGAAATACCGCCGATCTTGGGCATGGCTACATCCGTGAGCATGACATTTTTGGCCCCTCAGACCCCCTCATCAAGAGAAGCTTTTGGCGGAAATTTCGGGAGGTGGTATAACCAGGGCCGTTTTATTAAGATTCATATTTCCGTAAATAGTATATATGATCGCCTGAAATGTCTTGTAGAATACATCAGTTCAGGAAGTTGTGCACAAATCAGCTTTTCTGCCTGAAGAAAATGAAAATCATTATTAGTAGTCTTATCATTAAATTGGCGGTTTTCTTCAGTTATTTTGGTAAGTATCGCAAAATATTTTCTGACCTACTTATGCCGATTTATCAATCTTAAAAAAGCTGTTCATTTTGTTTAAAAAAGGAAAAAATTCTAATAATAAACATACTACCGGTTAGAATGTTGTGTTCACCTTTTTTTGATGATTGATTAAGTTCTTTTTATTTTAATTATAACAGTGCTAAAATTTTTTCTTTTCAAAGGGCAAATGATTTTAAATTCTGTATAATGAGCGCACGATGAAGCCAATTTGTCTATTTTTAAAGTAGATATTGCAAAAATAGTGTAAATTTAAACTTTTTCTTCCATTTTGAGTAATATCAGAAGTAATAAACATTTTTTAATGTTTTAGGCTCATTTCAAAGCTATGTTTGCACAGTATATCACAGTGCAAGAACTTAAATAGCAAAAGAGTTGGAAAACTTTTCAAACATCTTATCCGTCGGCAAATCAGAATAAAAATTAAATAATCATATATTTTAAGGGACTTTCGTAAAAACTTCATCTTTATATGTTTCACATATATTACTAAAATATAGTTTTTACCACAAATAATATCGTAATTTTCCCAACTTTTTGGTTCCAACTTTAAGTTCTTACACTGTGATCGGAAATTTTTTTTCACTTATGTTCGTAAGTTGTTTCGATGCTGTAGAATCATAGCTTCAAAATGAGCCTCAAAAGATAAAAAAAATGTGGATTATTTCGGTTATTACCTAACATCTAACAGAAAATTAAAATGTACACTATTTTTGCAATATCTACTGAAAAAATGGATAAATTAGCTTTATCTTTGGCTCATTTTATACAGAATTTTGAGAGAATTCGAACCTTCAAAAAGAAAAGTTTCAGCTCTTACATAAATTGAATAAAGAGAACCTAATCAATCTTGAAAAAGAGGTGAACGCGAAATCCTGACCGGTAGTATAGGAAAGAGTATGATTTTTCATGAAAATATTGAATTTAACATGAAAAACTTAAAATTCTTAAGATTTCAAGTCATGATATCTATTGAATTTTTAAAAAACAGGATACATTTTCTTGCCAAAAAGACAAATTTTTAACAAAATACATGAATTTTTAACTTATGAAGGATCAATTTCTGACCAAAAATGGAATAGTGAAATTTTCAGATAAAAAAATAAGGTGAATCTTGAAAGAATACTAATTTTAATAAACTAGTTCAACGTTCAATCAAGAAGTTCAATTTTCAACTAAAAAAGATTAATTTTTAACCAAATAGTTGAATCTTTAATCACAAAGATGAATAATCCAACAAAAATAATAATTTTCTACCAACAAACACGAATTTTTGGAAAAGTACATTAATATTTTTAACAAAGTTGTTGAATTATCTACAAAGCGGTTGAATTTTCAACCCAAAAATATGATTTTTTTTAAAGTAATAATTTTCTACCTAAAAACTAAATTTCCATTAAAATAGTTTAGTTTTCAATCACATAGTTCAATTTCAAGAAAAAATCTGAATCTATCACAAAAATTTAATTGTCAACCGAATAGTTTAGTTTTTTATCAAAGTGTTGAATCCTCAACCAAACCATATAAATTTAGACCCAGAAAGTTGCATTTTCAACCAAAAATAAAGAATTTTCAAGCGAGAAAATTAATTTTCGACCCAGAAAAAAAAACAAATTTTCAAACAAATAGTTACATTTTCAACAAAGGAGATGAATTTTCAACTAAAATGATAAATCTTAAAATAATTAATTGAAAAAAAAAACAGTACAACTTAAAAGATGATTTTTTAAACCTGCATGATAATTTTTTTTAAACGGAGTTGTCAAATTTTCAGCCAAGGTAAATTTTCCAGCTAGAAGAATAATTTTCTACCGAAAAACACGAGTTTCAATAACATACATTATTTTTCAACAAAATTGTTGAATTTCAAAGTCAAATTATCTGCAAAACAGTTCCAATATGAAGAATATAATTTCATAGCAAAAAGTTTAATTTTCTAACAAAAAAGTTGAATTTTCAATGAAAAAGGTAAATTTTCAACCAAAAATGGAATAGTTATATTTTAATTGAAAACATTAATTTAAAAAAAAAATTATTTTCGAAAAAAGTTAAGTTTGCAACCAAAGCAATTCATTTTCAACAAAATACATGAATTTTCGACTAGAAAAGATAAATTTCCACTAAAAAATGAAATAGTTGAATTTTTCAGTTAAAAAATTAATTTTCTACCAATTTAAAACGAATTTTCAACAAAACCGTTATATTTTCAAAAAAATATGTTTTTGGATTACGAAATCGCGAATTTTTTTTTGGGCATGAAAACTCAGAAAATAGGACAAAAAATCAGAAAAATAGAATAGTGATAAAAAGTCATTACATGCCCTAATACAAGCATATGGGATTTTGAAGTACTTTCCAAATTAATGCTCCTAAACAGTTAATACGTTTTTATATGATATCTTTAGCAGAAAATATTTTAGCCAAGGTTTATAAGAAAATATTTTGTTTTTTGGTAACAAAATTACTCTAAGGTACTTGCCGTGCGGGAACGCATGTCGCGGAAAATTTTTTTTTAATTATACTTAAAAAAATTAAAATATTAATGAAGGTCTTTTTAAAGAAAGAAAGGATTATGCTTCATAAAACAATTTTGTTTTGTAGACGAGGCAAAACATGCAGAAGAAATCAGAATATTATTTAAAACAATGGGCAGTACATTAAATATATTTCAAATACCGCTCATCATTTCAAAAGAAAATTTTTCAATAACTTAAAAATTGTGGCTTCTAGGGAGGCGGAGATTTATAAAAATTATATTGTTCATAAGGCTGTGAAAAAATAATGGCTCGTCGCACGAGGAAGTATCACAAAAGTAAAATGTTTCAATTCTGTGCCAGAGAGTATTACAAAATTTTCAAAAGAATCTATTTTCTTAATCAGGCTGAAGGAGAATAAGTATTAACTTCAGTGCTTAAAGAAGTATATTTTAGTGTTTAAAGTTTGTTGCTCCCTGAATCAAAATTGGTAAAATTTAACTAATGACTAGTGAAAAATAGAAAATTATAATAAAGCGACGCGCTCGTGTAACATTTTTAACTGCATTGAAACAAAAAAGGCCATATTGAGAAATTTGTAACGTGACCTTGTCTGTTTCGTTTTCAAAATAGGGCCTTCTGATTCTTTGAACAAAGTTAAGGAAAAAAAAGATTTTTTACAATCTTAGAAATATAATGTATCAATATGGATTAATATAATTATTAATTATGCATATTCAGGATCCTTATGAGCTACTTGTCAACAGAGTTCTGATTCGATTTTCATTTCTTTTTATTTTGTATATTTTCCTTATTTCTCATCGGAAATTGCTATTCTTTAGCAAACTCAGTTTGATTCAGCTTGAACAGGTATGAAATTAAGGCACCAAAGATCAGTAAAAAATTAATAATAATTTGTTATAGGAATTCTAGGATTTCTGAATAAATTTAATTAATAATTTGATTAGCTGAGGTATTTGCTAATTCCGTAGTATGTAGAAAGAAATTAATTGCTTGATGCAAATAAATACATTTATTCAGGACTGTATATAATAATTTGAAAAGTGTTATAAAAATGACCCCCATGAAGTTGGCCCCCCGAAGTTCACATTTTTTTAATTTTAT
>CAKNYM010013195.1:0-13780 GCA_932195095.1 Andricus curvator | reverse complement strand
TAGAGAAGCAATCGAAATCTTAAAACACCCTAATAACATCAATAGGGTAGGGACAATGGATATAATACCAATCCGATTTGGCTTTCCGTCCTCCCGGGTTTTTTTAAAAAGACTTGATTGGCCAATCAAGTTCAACCGGCACCAGGGGCGCTCTGGCCAATTACAGGCATCGTAGAGAATACATACATAAGAACAACATGACCTGAAACTTCAGTTTCAGGTCAGCCCTGAAGAAGTGAACTGCAATGTTCACGAAACGTCGGCAACATTCATAGTGTCGCACACGAGTGAAACCCGAAAAATCTTTAAATTTTTAATTTAAATTTATTATATGTTAACTTAGTAAACAAAAATTTAGTTTCATTAACAAGGATCCCTAGGTTAATAAAGATTATGATAGAGTGCACCACTTTCGGGTACGCTGCTTTTATTATAGTAATAACCACATTTCTCCTGTTGAATCATGAATTATCCTTAATTAAATCAAATAAACTCTTAAAAGGTGGAAGATGTGGAAGGAATTGTGGTGGAGGGGGATCGTAGTGTGGGGATCTTAGTCGCATAACTACAATGACCCTGACATATACAATATTCAATTATACATTGCGTATAATTATATATTGTACAAAATCATATTCTTCAATATAATAATGCCACCAAGGGATCCACTAAAAACCACCACCCTTTCTCCTTGGCAGACACCCGTCTTTTCCGAGGGCCTCCGAAATGGCGTCACCGAAGTGCTGCCGCTCCTCCGCCTTGGCATCCACCTCAATGAGGACGTCGCCCGTCCTCGTCTGCCTGATGGACTTGACATTCACGCCATGATCCTCAGGCTTGACTTTCTTCTGGATGTCCCTCAAGACATCCGAATATTTCATCCCCGGGGCTGGCGTCATAGTCACGACATCCCGAAGGATTCTCCTTCTCTTCCTCTTGGGAGCTCCTTGTCCCTTATTAGGCACAATGTCCCTTTGAGGCAGCACCTCCTTCTCAAACTTCTTTCTTTCCTCAGTCCTCTCCTTTTTGCTCCTCCTTCTGCCAACCTTAGACCATGCGACGGATGGTCGCTGGTTCCTGGGTCCTGGTCTTTTTCAGGGCTCGCTTCTGGATTCCAGATCCGCTGGGCAGGCTGAGGGTTATTTTCCTCTCCCGCTTACGCCTATCCTTCTCTTCCTCCGTCGGTTTCTGCGGCTCCGTCTGCGTGCTAACGGAAGCCGTTTTTTCCTTAAAGGTGGAGCTCAAGAGAGACTTATCCCTGAGCTTATAGCCTATTTTCTCTCTGAGCACCCTATTTATGCCCTCCTCATAAAATCCAAACTGTCGGTTTAGGGCTCTAACCCCATATCCAGCTTCGGTCATGGCTCTTTGATTACCCTTCACTTGTTCCATCAGGTCCGGATCCGTGTCCTCTGATTTCCACATCTCCATTATTTTTTCAAGGCACAACCGTACCTTTCTGTGCTCTGCTCTCAGCTCATCTTGTGAGCTGCGGAAGCGCCTCTTCATCTCAGCAGCATCAGACTTCAACTCGCCATCTTCCACTACGTCGAAGCAGTTGCTGAAGTCCAGCTCCTCTTCAAAGTTCGTCTCCTCGCTCCCTCTCCGTTTTCCGTACTTAAAAGCCATAATAAAGTAATCACCAGTACTCTGGGGCCCAACCTTCGTTTAACGGGTCCCGGAATACACGGACGGACCAGACTCGCCCGGAGCACTGCAGGTTCCGATCCATGCAGCCACCACGCACTGCCCGATCAAGGCCCGAAAGGGCTGGCTC
Source organism: Andricus curvator (assembly GCA_932195095.1). NCBI lineage: Eukaryota > Metazoa > Arthropoda > Insecta > Hymenoptera > Cynipidae > Andricus > Andricus curvator. Next base: position 12,003 of record CAKNYM010013195.1, on the reverse strand, counting down.
CAGATGCCCGGTCGCAGCTTACACCTCGGCAGAGCAAGCTCACAGCATCCCTTACACCATGACGGCGGAAAGACCGTACATAGTTCGGAGCACTCTCAGTGGGCTGCGACCGTCACCAATCGTGTGTTTGGTCCGCGGGGCCTATTTTATTTCAGCCCTACCCTCTATTTCCAGCAAGCATTCCCCTACCCGCCACCTCAGGACGCGCCAAGTAGGGGTAACACCTCCCCTTCTCCGCAGACAACTGCGGAGGTCCTTGGAGGATGTTAATGATAATGATGACGATGATGATGCGAAGGAGGATGATGATGATGGTAAAAGTGACATTTTATCTGAATATGAAATAGAAGCAAAAACAGAAGCAAACATTTTAGATTACTGTGAGGATCGAAAAAAGTTTGCAGATCGATTGCATTTACTTTTACAAGCTGAAATACGTGGAAACATAAATAATGTACATGAAATTATTTCAATTGTTAAGGCCATGTTATACATGAGTCACGTGACCTAAATTATCGATTATTTTTTTTGCAACAACTTACGCCCACACCGAATGTGGTATCGAGTTGAAATTTTGGGCAAAGCCTCAGGAAACAATAATGTACGTTTGTATACAACATTTGGAACGAAATTTGGAAAAAAAATTTCTTGAAGAAATTAAAACCGGAGCAATATCGGCATTTTTTGTGCAACAACTCATGTCCACACAAAATGAGATATCCAGTTGAAACTTTGCGGAAAGCATCAGGAAACTGTAATCTGCGTTTGTATACAACATTTGGCTCGAAGTATTGAAGAAAAAAATGTAATGAATAAGGGAATTCACAAAAATACCGACCGTGCTGTAGAACTCTGTAACCAATTTTCAATGTTGCCAATGAAACATTCTTGAAGTTCTGGCTCACATGTCTTGAGGCAAATGATGCAAACATCGGTTGCAATAATTACACTTGATAATATTTGCTGGTTTGGTGCAAATGAACAAATTGATATTTGATATATCCATGGTGTCAGCACTGTTGATAATGCAGATCGCTTGATTGCCGGTCGATATTTGTTATTCCAATAATAACTTTTTTTTCTTCCCCAACTCTATGTTTTACCACACACTGTCCTTTTATATTTATTAATATTTTCCCAAATTTTTTCCGCTCTATTTCAACTTTTATTTTTAAATATGGGACAAAAAATATCGATGTCAGGACTGGCTGGGTCACGTGACTAATGTATAACATGGCCTTAATGTAATTCGACAAGTTGGTATTATTGAATAATATTCTTTGTTATCCGATGTTAAAACACTAACAGGTTGTAAAACATCTAACAGAAGATTAAGTGTGTTTATTCATTGAATCTAATATTTTCAGTCCCTATTTGACTTAACTGCATCATTATAGTACCCACCTTCTCCTCCATACTCCCCTCCTCCACCATTCCTTCCCCTTCTTCCACGCTTTAAAAGTTTATTTAATTTAATTAAGAATAATTTAATATTCAACAGGATCCTTACACAGAGGCCGCGAGCGTTAAAGGTGACAATATTCGCCTTTGAATGCTTTCTTGAAGCTACCATACTCCACTCCATAGGTTTTTAGTTGCTTGCTCTCTGGTACCTTATGAAGTTCCTTAAAATACGACAGGTGTGTAATAAAATTGCCTTCTGAGCTGCTGCCAGTAACCTACTGACTCCTAAATGTTCAAGATGTTCAGTGCATATTGCCTGTAGCCGAAATCACAATAGGATAAATAGATGCATGTTTCATATTCTTCCATATTGTCTTTACTTTATGCCTCAGCTCGCCATACTTATGGATCTTGGTTGTATAGGTCGCCTGCAAATTCTGGTTAAGTGGACAAGCAATGTCAATGTAGTAGACTCTTCCACATTTTTTCTCTCGCATTACGATGTCGGGTCGATTGGCTTGGAAACAATGATCCATCGGGATAGTAACATCCCAATATAAGATGTAATCTTCGTTTTCTAAGACGGACGCATGAATGTTTATATAGAAAGGCAACCATTCTGTCAAGAGTCTCAGGTTGAGAGAAAGTTGTTGATGTATAATTCCCGCCACATCATCATGTCTGTGCGTAGATTCTCTCTGAGCTATTACGAGACAACCATCAATAATGTGCTTGATAGATTCGTTGATATCTCCACTGTTAGAAAAGTTCATGAATGTCTGATACTTTTCAGTTACGGATGTAACATAATTTTACAGATTTCTGTTACAAATCATGAATTTATGATACTTTTGTAGTAAATTTACTAAATTTTTCATAAAATTAGGAGATTATAACATAAAATTACTACACTTTAACATAAACTTACTAATTCCAATGTAAAATTACAGATGTGTGACATAAAAAGGAGAAATTACGTCTCAGGTTTTAGAAATTTATGTTACGGTAACAAAATATACGATTACTAGTGCGAAGAGCAAACGGTACGCGCAATCAGCTGTTGTGTTTTCGGCTTTCGATAGAATGTGTTTTACACATGTGCTTTTGGTGTTATTAACATTTTTAACCAGTGTGAAAGGTTAGTATGAATAAAATAAATGTATAAGTGTAGTGTGTATAAGTGTATAGTTCAGTCGTCTTGCGAAAACTCAGGTTAGTAAAAGGAAAGAAAATTTTGTATGCAACGACTATTTTGCCATGGCCTATGGACTATGGCCACGTCTCACAACCGTGAGATGGGTGGTCATAGGCAAAAACAAAATTCCAACGACAGGCAGGCGAAACCTTCGTGTGTCTTGAGGACACGAAGCGACCCAAGGATGACAGCTTTCTGCATCCATCTCGCAAGTGCCTTGGCATATTTTTGGCACGCGGGTATGGCTTTAAGGTTACGAACCAGTGATAGTTTCGCACCTCCGAGAGCACCTATCACAAGGACAATTACTTGTACCGAATATTTTGGGTAAAGTCGTTGTAGCTCTCTTTTAAGGTCTTGATACCTCTCCTCTTTTTCTTTCTCCTTTGCAGTGATGTTGTATTCGGACAAGCCGAGAATTCGATCACGAATATAGTTCGTTTCTCGAAGTCTTGGAGAACAATGTCAGGCCTCGAGTGCGCAACGGAGACTGCTGCCCGAAAATCGTTGTTCCAGAAAATTTGGCACTTCTCGTTTCGGACAATCGACTTTATCTCTTTTGGAGCGTTCGGCAGGGCAGGGTAACGGCCATACGTTCCCGCGTGGGTCGGACACCCTGATAGTATGTGTTCTAGGTACACAGCGTGTGCATGACATGCTCTGCACCTATCACTGGGAACTTCTTGACATAAAACGCGCTCACGGTATGCTAAGGTAGAAATGACACCGTCCTGGCATGCGAAAATAAAACCCTCTGTACCTGAATTAAGCCCTGATGATTTGATGAAAGCAAAAGTTTGCTCCTTCGACAAGGACTATTTTTCTACATTTCTGTGAAAGTTTCCGTGCATTTTCTTGTCGAGTAGCTCTTGGTGAAAATTTTCAACCTCTGCTTTCTTCACTTTCGTTTTTAGAAGTGAAGCATCTATGTGAAGTAATGCACTTTCCTCACTTCTGATGTTAAAATTCAGGCCAAGGGTCTCGGCCGCTTGCTCCGCGGCTTTGTAAAGGAACGCTCCTTCGCCAATCATCTCGTGGTTTCTGACCATCTTTAGGAGAGGATCTCTGCCATTCGCATCGATGTAAGCTGTACTTAGAACAATCCGGTTATGAAGACACTGGAGATTCAGAAGTCCGCGTCCGCCTTGACGGCGTGAAATATATAATCGCGGAACTGACGTATTGATATGCAAGCTTTTATGCATATGCATATATATATTCGTTAGAATTGTCAGAAATTATGGCAAAATAGACGGTGCAAACAAAATTTTACAAAAACTAAAATTTATGTTACTTGTCACTCATGTGAAATTCTGACACTGTAACAGGAATTTCTTTACCGATGACAGAATTTATTGTCACATGCCACTGGAGCTTTATGCAGTTACCAGTAACAGAAATTTCTAAACCGTAACCAAATTTTCTGTTACGGTAACAGCATAAAGCTCCAGTGACATGTGACAGATAATTCTGATATGAATTTCTAACAGTGTCCACATAATCGGCATTGGTCAACCACGTCTTGATGTAACACGTGTTTGCAATAATTTCTGGTGCTGACAACCCTGTCCTGAATCGCTATGACGAACCCTTCCGTTTATGGATACAGGACGACCTTTTTCAGCGAAATATTTGATGCCTCACTATCGACTTCATGTTGATCTAATGTTTCAGGGTGCTCGCCGTTGATGGCTTTTTGTCTCCATTGTATTTCTAATTTCTCTATGGTTTCTGACATGATATTCGAGGCCTCCTCTGAGGACAAATTCAAGGGCGCGTATTCAAGATCCGCTTTGTAGATGGCAAAGTAAAGCGCAACAACTCGCTTGCTGTTAAAATAGTCTCGCAACTGTCTTACTGACTTACACAGTGTCTTGACATCTACATCGTCCCTGCCCCTCTATTACGTGGTAGAACTGTCCTTTCAATCGCCGCATTTTTTTCGTGCATTCGGTTGTTTGTCATTTCTGAGTGGATGGTTCTGTTTCACCTTTCAAGGTCGGTGTTAGACGATTTGATGATCACAAAGGAGTACGTGAGGACAGGGATGGCATAGGCGTTGATTGCCCTGATTTCGTATGCCGAGTTTAGAGAACTCTTCAGAATCAAGCTGAGTCTTGTAGTGAAAGCAGTCGTTAGGCTTTTCTTAACTATCGCATGCTGAATACCCTTAGATTCGACAATACCCAGATATTTATATGACTCGCCCTCAGCCATTGCCTCGATGTCATTCTCGAACTCGTTCTCTATCTTTGCGGTCCCTAAATCCCCTCTGGTTGAATGCACTGTTCTGATTTTATCTAGTCCGAACTCCATGTGGATATCACTAGAAAACTGTTTTGTAACATCGATCACTTGCTGCAGTTTCTGGTCTAAACTAGCGTCTAGCTTCAGGCCATCCATGTACAGAAGATGGGTCACTTGATGAACATCCTCATTATCATGCATTCTAAACCCATTGGACATGCCATTTAGTGCTTTGCTGAATGGGTTCAACGCTAAACAGAAACATAGTGCACTGAATGTGTCTCCTTGAAATATAACCATACGCGTATTGATCTAGTTATCCTTGATTTTTCGTGATCAAAATACTTGATTCATGTACCCCAAAGCATCATCGCACGATTCAGGCAGTCAATGATGCGTGGGCAGATTTTGTAAATTGGTAAGACTTCAAGCAAATAGTCACGTGTTACGGAAGGAAACGCTTGCTTGTAGTGAATGTATGCCATGTGCAAGTTCCTTTGATGTTTACGAGCTTGAGTCATGGCAACAGCGTCTATGGTGACTAGACCTTCACTGCCTCGCGAGTTTTTACAACATCCTTTTCATTTTTCTATAAGGATGTCATTCTCGTTGCAGTGAGGATATATCTTATCTGCAATGACAGCTGTAAGACATTTATAAATTGTTGGAAGACAGGTTATCGGTCGAAGATCAGATGGATTTTCAGCGTCTGGTTTTTTAGGCAGCATATATGTAGTACTTTTGAGCATAAAGCCTGGCATCAGATCTGAAAGGTTCGATTTTGTTACCTTCTTGCCGTTAGGAGTCTACAACCTCATTCAATATTGCTGGTGTCAATGTTTTAATCTACTGACGGTGGATAATTTCAGTAACATGGTGTACCAGCTTTCTGGTTTTATTTCCTTTCTTATACTGAGTCAATCGAGCCAATTTGCACCTTACTTTGCTGACATCCATATCCAACCTGATCTTCTATGGTGGATCTCGATCCCTTCCTGGAGCAAAGACTAATCAGGTATTCTATTAGTGCACACACATCCTTTGCGATGTTCTTCATGGACAGAGAATGCCTTTGTGTTGGTTCTACAAGTCTGAACTCTAGTAAAGCATGAGCAAAATTCCTTTCAAGGTGCTTTAGTTTTTCTGGGATTTCGCTGTTTGCATAACGTTATTAATGTTCGGATATGGTTCTAGTGGATCCGGTACTTGATGTTCATTATCCCCAGCACCTATGCCTTCAGCTTCGATCAGGTCTTTGTTGTCCACATCTTTCAAAGGGAGTTATTTCATCAATAGGAAGCTGTTCTTCCACTTCCGTTTTGATGGCAGCTATTTCAACAGCCGAAGGAAATCTGTTTGCAGATATTGAGCGTTTTTGGTCTGCTAGATACTGCTTATTTATTCTCGTAGCTATCCTTGTGTACTTAAGTGAGAAGACTCGCTGGTGTTCTCTCCTCACACTTCGCACACTTTTCTCTGCCATAAAATAAGGGCGTATAATAACTCTGTTCATATGGTATGTCCATTTTAATCGCATTCTTCGTTCCTGAACCTCTGCTTCTGCCTTTGGTTGAATGAGGCTATCTGTCTCTGAAGGATGTGGTGACATTAGATCATCATAAGGTTGCGCAAAACTATCAATTGGCGCTGCTGGATCATGTTGATTTAAGTCTTACATAAAGTCGAAGGCATTATGTACAGTTTCTTCAGGTTTTGCCGTTTGTAAAGTGCTGTGCACCTTTATTTTTGCACCCGAATGTCACGTACCTGTACACAATCCTGTCGTTTCGCGAATAGTGCTTTTAACATACACACTTAACACTGCGATATCGAGGACTGACATAATACGAATAGCAGACGTTGCCGCTATTAGAACCGCCGTCTTGTGTATCTTCACGCTCATTAGAGCTCCTAGCAGTCACAAGTGTCAGTCACCGTCCCCATAGTTCCTAACATTTATGGGTATTTTTTTATTCCTCTGACATGGATTCATTACAGTTTTCAAGAAAAAAGTATATGAGGCTCAAAACAATTATTAGAACCTCAAACAGACAATTTAGAGCAAACATGCCCAGCTGAAGGAAATTCCCACCGGGAACACATGTTCCGCGTCCACTACTATTTCTTCTGGAGAGCGGGAGTGGTGGTGGTGGTCGTAGAATCTCTTTTCTATGACGTCACAGGGGAGACATTCTCCCAAGCCTCTACCACCACTCCCGCTCTACAGAAAAAATAGTGGTGGACGCGGAACATGTATTCCTGGCGGGAATCTCCCCTAGCTCGACGTGTCTGATTTAGAGCATGTAAACATTGAATCTAATATTTTCAGTACATTGTCCTTATATACCTTAGTATATTATCATATCCTCCTCCATTCTTTCCCGTTCTTTCACATACATTTTAATTAAGTAAATTGATCAAGGATATTCAAGATTCAAGAAGGAAACGTCATTAAAACTACTAGAAAAAGGAGCTTATCCAATGCTGACGCATTATATTATAATCTTGGTTCACCCAGGTTCCCTTTTAAATGAAAAAAAGTTTCGTTTACTAAGGTTTAATAGTTGAATGAACTGTATGTCCATGATTATGTTGATGAGGAATGATTGTCCCTTTAAATGGATTTATTTAACTGCAATTAAAATTATTTTTCTGCAAAAAAAAATTGCTGCTGTTATATATAATAGCAGATTTTAATATACGTAATCGATACTTCACTCAACATTTTTGTATATTGTTTAATTAAATTTCTATATCACTAAATGTTGATTGAAGAGTTACAGAAAGTAGATGTCCATGTTATCAATTTTTCATTGTATCATTGCTCAATGTTTGATTCAGAGTTTTCTTGCAATAGATTTGAATATTTCTGAATTTATTTTATCATTCATAATACTTTATTTTAATCTTTTATCGTTTCTTACTGTCAATTTAAATATTTATATAGCTGATTTATTTGATAAATTCTAACAAGAGCTTTTGAATTATATGTTTTTCATCTCAAATAGTTGATTCAATATTATTAAAAATTATTACCGGACTGCTACGTATTATTTGCGAATAGTTTATTTGACATTTGAGCTATATCGATAGACATTTCTAAATCTCTCACTGTGATCCGCTGGATTTCATAAGATTTCTTACGGATATGCTGGTATTTTTTAAGATACATGCCAAATTTGTATATAATTTAATTTATTTTCCGAATCTTGCAAATTTGTATTTATTCATGAAAAGTTCCTAGGGCTAAATAGCCCTATAAGAAACAGGTGATACATATGACAATAAAATGTGACGGCGATAGATTTGACGATTGAAATCAACAATAGATATTAACAAAGTTTAAGAACTAAACTATAATACAAAAAATTGGATCCGGGATATCAACAGAAGGTTACTATAAATATACATACGCAAATATACATATGTACTTAAAAGTAAATACGCATTCATACACATACTCATATATATTTTAATTATGAATTTAAGTGTTACCAATGTGTGATTTCCAGGATGGGATTTGATTTGTTGAATAAGTAACTAAAAAGGAGTTTGCGAAAATGAAATTGTGAAGGTGCATTTCTAATGGTTATAGGTAGTTTGTTCCAAAGGCGAGCACCATGAATAACAAAGGACCTTTGCATTTTACACGTACGGTGTGGCTGAATTTTTAATACTGTTTTCCTTTCACGGAGTTTGGAATATGTTGTTTGATCTTTGTCAATGAAATAGAAGAGGTTGCGAAGATAGTGCGGAGCTTCATTACTGAATAGGCTATAAAGTAAATTACCCATAAAAAATGGTCTTCTTTTGGCGACGTTAAGGAGTCCTGCTCTTTCTCTATACTGAGTAATATGTTCACTTTTGGGGATGTTATAGATGAACCTAATGCAAGCATTAAGCATACGCTCAAGCTTGGCTTTAAAGGTTTTCCTTGAGACATCCGCAACGTGGTCATTCCATGTAAGAGAGCGATTAAGATTATAGCCCAAATCTTTCACAGAATCCACAAAGGGGATGAAACGCCCATCAATCAAGAGAGGAGGCAAGGTTGCAATTGTTGCAAGTGAAGGAGAGGAAGAAGGTCCTATGATTATAGCCTTAGTTTTAGCAGGGTTAAGAGTGAGACCGTTTGTCAAGGCCCACTGAAACGCCAAATCAATATCCTCCTGTACCCTTTGAAGTAAGCTCTTAAGAGTGGCAATAGGCCCGGAGAGGTAAAGCTTGAAATCATCAGCATTTTAGTGATAGTTGCAGTGTCGAAGTTCACTACCAAGTTCAAATGTATAAATATTAAATATAGTAGGTGCAAGCGTGGAACCTTGAGGGACACCACTCTTAACCTCCCCACAGTCAGAACGCTCGCCATTGCTGATTTGTACTCTTTCAGAACGATTACTAAGATAGGATTCAAACCATTTCACAGCCATATTTGAGAGGTGAAGTGATTTGAGCCTAGACAATAGTAAATTATGGTTAACTGTACCAAACGCCTTAGAAAAGTCAAAAAGGACAACAAACGTTATTTCCCTTCTATCAATTGCCAGTTTAAGATCAGAAGTTACTTTAAGTGTAGCTGTAAGAGTACTATGCCTGGCACGAAACCCAGATTGCATTGCGTCCATTAAATTGTTAGTTTCAATATGTGCTGTAAGTTGCTGATGGGCAATGCGTTCGAAAGGTTTAGACAAGGCACAGAGGATGGATATCGGGCGGAAATCTTTATGAGAGGTAGGGTTAGAAATTTTAGGAACAGAGCGAATGATCGTCTCTTTCCAAGTATCAGAAAATATTCCCACCTGTAGAGATGCATCATAGATATGCAAGAGAATAGGACAAATGACTGGTAAAGCTGAATGAATCATTTTAATTGAAATACCATCAGAACCTTGAGCATTTGATTTAACCTCTAAGAGATTTTTAATTAGGGTTTCTTGCGATATGTCAGAGAATAATAATTTAGTATCATCAAAGGTAGAGGGAACTGCGAAAGAGGATGGACTGCAATTTGCAAGGAGTGTGGGTTTTGTAGTGAAGGCTGTTAAAAGATGTGCGGGTGAAAAATTGTTATCAGGAGCCAAGTGTTTTGGAGGAATAAGTCCAAGTCGTCTTAAGAGAAACCAGATGTTTTGGTTTGAACTAAGTTTCTCAGTTTACGAAATTCGGCTTGAATAATACTATTTTTTGTTCTTTTAGCCAATCTACGTTTTTTCTGTCTTTCTTTCATCAAGTCTTTGATATAAAATGTAATTTTGTTAGGCAAATAACCTTTCTATTGATATATTTTTCAACAAAAATTCTTTTCCAATCATAAGTGGAGAGGTGCTCAAGAAATTCGGCTTCATTTATATTTTTGAGATTGCTTATAGACAGAGGGTATATACTAGAGGAAGGATCAAAGGAGAACTGGTATTGCATTCTGATAAGGTCGTGGTTTGAGAGGAATGAGATTGAGTGTTGAGTAGAAGAAAATACCTTGTCTAGATCATCAACAATCATCATGTCAATCCATGTACTAGAATGATCGGTGTGGTGCGTGGTATGTGGAACTGTAGATAATCCGGCGGAGAACACTACTGATTTTAAATAGTTAGTTAAATTGTTATTGGCATTACGATTTGTGTTTAAGTCACCAGTAAGTACAATGTTATTATAATTTGGTATGAGGTCAAAAATATCAGTCTCAAGTTCCCTGCAATAGGAGGCATTAGGAGGTTTGTAAATCACACCCACCAACATGCTGTCATGAGACGAAGATACCTTGATAAAAAGGTATTCAGCAATAGGGTAATTGGCAGGAGGACTCATTCCAACCTGTACACCCCTTAAACTGTCATGAATGTAGAGACCTACCCCACCCCCTCTCCTCTCATCTATATCTCTGCGGAAAAGTGTGTAATGATCAAGTGCTATGAGGCTAGATGGAAGGTTAGGCGTAAGCCAGGTCTCAGAAACGGCTATGATATGGTAGGAACAGGACATAAAATGATGTTTGAATTCGTGGAAATGGGCAGGTAAAGACTGAGCGTTAACGTGACAAATATTTAAGGTTTCCATTTTGACAGTGATAAGAAACGTTCAAGTATAGTTAAATATAGAAGGGTCTGATATGGGTTAACCAAAAAAATCCAGTTCACATGATTACAGATGAAAACAGGGAATAAGGCACATAAAAAGGTAAAAATTATAAAAGTAATAAGCATTATATAGTTAACATGCCAATTATTAAGATATCCATTGAAAATGTAAAATGGTTAGTTTTAAGTTACAAGTTACCTGAAAGAATGGTAGCACATAGGAAAAGATAGTAGTAATAGAAATAACTTGATCAATATCAATGTCAAATAGTTGCTGAAGTGATAGTGTAGATATAAATCTAAAAGAATCTTCAGTGGTACTGAAGCACGAAAATTTAAGTATACCGTAGAAGGATAAATCTCCGAAATATAGCGAGAAAAAATCTTAGCATTTTTTATAGAATCTAGTGCAGTCGATACAATAATAGATCTTTCAGATAAAAAATGAAACACAATATAGTCAGGATTACTTTGATTTTACAGATGTTTTTGTAGGACATAATAAATTCCATTAGAACAGTTAGAATAACTGAGAAAGCTTTGTGTTATTAAATTAAAGTTTTTAATTGAAAAAAATATTGAGTATGGTAAATGAGTTGAAAATCGGTCTAATTGACAAGTTATGTTATATTTACCGAAATATTTACTTAGGATAATACTAGGAAGCAGTAGTTGCTATTTAAGTCCCTCGACGGTCTGCAAATTAGCCAGGTCAATTCGCGGAGATCCATCCTCTCTGCGACAAAAAATTTTTCCGCCCTCAATCCAAAGATATTTGATTAATTTTTCTCTTTTGAGACCCAAGACAATGGCGTAGATTTTCCAGTTCAAAGGTGACAGGGCCTCACGTAGATAAACAGGGTGTTTATCTTTGCTCGGCCACCCGAGGTTTTCAGTAGAGAAGTCTCTAAAGACCTTACGCCTCTCAGTGAATTTATCTCGCAGTTGTTGATTGCCGAGTTTCGCGACAATAATAATAATAATAATAATAATAATAAATCATAAAAAAAAAAAAAAAAAAAATCATAAAATCATAAAATGGTGTAGGGATGTGGCGACCCCATCGCCCGAGAGCTCCGG
>CAKNYM010013194.1:0-26784 GCA_932195095.1 Andricus curvator | reverse complement strand
GATGAGTAGAAAATGTGGAATTTTCCTGAATCCACTTTACTCGCCGTAAATAATATTATTATTATTATTATTATTATTATATCATTAAGCCATTTCCCTTTCGGGGTAGGCGTGACTTGCTTGATTGGAAAATAGTAGTGTGTATATGGGTATATAGGTATAGAGTAGATAGGTATTAGTTAAATGGGTATATAGGTGTAAATTAGGTAGGTATATAAGTATAAGGTAGATAGGTATATAGGTGTTAGGTATAAATATTTTAGATTGATCTGGAATTCTCGTGTTATTTATTTATATGACACGTTTATTCCGCAACACTGCTCCGACCCAGGTTGCTGATCAATCTCTCTAGCGATCACCCCAAGTGAAGCGCCTCACTAAATTGTTATGTATGGTTCCCCACTTGGGCCCATTTAGTATCCAAGGTCTCTGTTTCAGGCGTCATTCATTCTATTGCCACTCTGTTTACAACCTATTTGTCGCCACACTTTTCTGTCCTGACATACTACTCTAGCTTCCTTCACGTTCCTGCATTTTTTCATGCAAACTCTTGTGTTTCTATGGCTTCTTATGTCTCTTCGGATTAATGTCTCATTCACATATTATAACCATTCTTTCGGCGGTCTACCTCTGGATATTCTGCCATTTACTTTACCTTTATACACTTGTTTCGTTAGGCGATCATCTTTCATTCTTTCAACAGGTCTGAACCATCTTAACTGATTTCTTTCCCATATGTCAACTAGTGTCTCTTTTGCACCACATTCTTTGAGGATTGTCTCGTTTCGGACATTGTCGATCAGTGTTTTTCCGCATATTGTGCGTAGAGGTTTCATGCCGATCGCGGTAATTTTACTCCTGTCCTTTTCTTGACATGTCCATGTTTCGCTACCGTATAGTACAGTCGGTACGAATATAGAATTATGTATGGCCATTTTAGCTTTTTTTGATATGTTTTTATTTCTGAGGATGGACCCTGCTCTAGCGATAACCTGCTTACCCTTGTTTATGCGCCTATCTAACTCCCCATCTATTTTTTCGTCGCTAGTGAATAGACTACCTAGATATACGTACTTGTCCACTTGTTCTAATCTCTCATCATTTAGGACAATGTTGCACATTGTTTTCTCCTTGACCTTGAACATTACAATTGACCTATGACTTGGGTATGTATCTGAACGTAGAATTTTCCGCTCTATCGGTTGCAGATGTAAAAAAGGGGATTTCTATTTAAAAAAACAAAGTTGACCTTCAAAAAGCCATGAAGGTCAACTTCAAGGTCAAAATGAAGGTCACCATTAAATTCCCCGTTGAAATTTACTTCAGGAATTGCACTGACCTCTTGGAAAACTTTGTTCATTTCAAATAACCTTTAATTGACCTTGAACGTTACAATTGACCTATGACTTGGGTACGTATCTGAACCTATAATTTTCCGCTCTATCGATTGCAGATGTAAAAAAAGGAGGTTTCCATATATAAAAGAAAAAGTTGACCTTGAAAAAGCCATGAAGGTCAACTTCAAGGTCACCATTGAATTCCTCGTTGAAATTTACTTCCGGAATGACCTTCACTTTTTTGAAAAATATTTTACCTGAGGCAATATCCAACCGTCCCGGGACTTTTTAGTCACCCTATACTATTTTTATTTCTTGCAGGAGCCCTCCATTTACTCCGTACTCTTTAAGGACTTCGCGAAGTGTACTTCTATTTACTTTGTCAAATGCTTTTTCTAGGTCAATAAATGCACAGAAAACTTTCTTTCCTACTCTCAAGCTTTTTTCTGTGCTCTGTCTTAGGCTAAATATCTGATCTGTACATGATCTTCCTGGCATAAATCCACTTTGGACTTCCCATATTTTTTCTTCTGTGATTTCCATTACCCTAAGAATAAGTATTTGTGAGTATATTTTGCTTACGGTACTTAGTAGACTGATACCTCTGTAATTGCTGCAGTTGCTTTTGTCTCCCTTTCTTTTGCATATTGGTACGATAATCGCTTTTTTCCAATCGTCTGGGACTTCTCCAGTCTCCATACATAAATTTATCAATTTGCACATTCTGTGAGGTATGTACTCGCCGTCGTATTTAAGCATTTCAGCGCTAATACTGTCTATACCAGCAGCCTTACCGTTTTTCAAGTTCTTAATTATGTTTATTTGTGTCGAGTGATGAGAGTTAATTTCGTTACCAAGGTCAGTAACTCTGTTACCAAAGTCGTACCAAATTTCCAAATCTTACAATAGCAATTATCGAGCAATTTTCAAAATCCTTATTTTAAGACACAAAAAAGCAGAACAATGCCTTGGAGATTTTCGTGACACAGCTATTTTTCAGAGAAGGATTTGTAATTTAACAATTTCAAAATAAAAATATACTGAATAAAAAAAAGAATAAATAATTAGGACAATCATTTCTCAAATTCAAGCTTTCAAATTGAGAAGACTTCAGAAGTGGGTATTGAGAATCAAACTATTTTTAATTTTACTATGTCTTAAACTATTGAACATTAGTTTCAACCTCAACTGAAAAAAAGAACAATTTGATATAGAAACGCTTAAAATCCTGTAATTTTAAAAATTGGAATCATATATGTGTAGCAATCTCGTTTTGTATTCCTTTCTTTGATTTTAAATGTTGAATGTAATATCATAAAATTGTCCGAGTTGGGGATCGCCCGGATAAGGAATACAAATTAAATTTTAGACGATGAACAAAAAAGTTCTCTGCGATAGGTTCTAACTTTCAAAATATAATTTTTTTATTAAATTATAGAAATACATGTTCCCGAAAACTCCAAATTGAACATCTAACAACATTAGGAGAAAATTTCTTCTGTTCGGAAGGGGGAAAAAAGAAAAAGTTCCGTATCCAGTTCTCCATCTCATAAATTTTGAAACTGCTCGAACTGCTCCCTTTGCACGCAAGTTTGAGCGCGCCTGGAGCGCGTGTCTATCCTCGCACTTCGCGCTCTTTATGAAAAATCGTCTCGATTAGATCCCAGTTTTTTATGCGTCTCCAGACTCTGAATTTTCTACGTCACAAAATATCGTTCAATATTAAATTAATTAAAGCTCTGTAGGCTTTGAGGTACACAATCTCATCGTGACCCTCGCCCTTCGCGCTCGATTTTCGAGAGGCCTTTTCAAATATATATTAATTTTCTGAGCTAATTTATAATAAGAATCTCCCATAATGTATTAATTCTTTCTTCCTTATCTTAGGGTGTAATGCTTAAAATCGGATTTTTGTTCATAGCATTTTTGATAAATAAAATCAAAATGACAAGTCCTTTCAAAAAATTTTTTTTCGAAATCAGATTTTCGATTTTTTGCATGGTATTTTCTACAAATAAATCCAAAATAATAAGACCTTGAGAAATTGTTTTAAAAAATTTGTAGGACCTTCTCAAAACTGTAATTGCTCCGCAATACTTTTTCTTGTATTTTGCGCCATTTGGTTCAAAAATTGAATTTTTGATTTTGTCATAAAATTTTTTATTAATAAAACCCAAATGACAAGTCCTCTCAAAAAATGTTTGAAAGAAATTTTATGTGACTTTTAAGAGCTGCAATTCATCGTTAAAACTTTTTTCCGTATCTCACGACGTTTGGCTCAAAATTTGAATTTTCTATTTTTTCCATAGTGTTTTTGATAAATAAAACCGAAATGACAAAACCTATCAAAAAACGGTCTTCTCTAATTCCTCACTGAGACATTTTTCCATATTTTGCGTTGTTCGGCTTAAAAGTTCAATTTTCCATTTTTTTCATAGTATTTTCAGAAAATAAAACCAAAATATTGTCTTATCGAAAAATGGTTAAAGGAAAAATTATAGGTCTTTCAAAAAGGTACAACTAACATATAACCAAGAAAACTAGTCCCATCTGGAAATGATTAAAACAAAAATTGTAGATATTTTGAAGGGCTTCAATTCTTCTCTCAACCTTTTTTCACGTATCTGGCGTCACGAGAGTTATCGTGTTTACGGACGGATAGACGGATAGACATGAAGACATACATATACACTGACAGATGGACGGGCGCCATGGCCAAAACTTGACTTTCGCTTTCAGGGGGCTCACAACGTGGAGATCCGTTGAAAAACTGAGGAGTGAAATTTTGGACAATTCTAATACTTTCTCAATCATAACTTATGAGTATGTAAAAAAATAAGAATAATTTCATATTGTACTGTTTCAATAATTTTTGAAATTGAATTAAAGACGAAATCCGCCTTAATAAATATGAAGAAGAATGCAACCTTGGTTTAAAACAAATTATTTATTGATGATAAACTATGAATTGGTGCTATGCCAATTATTTTTTCATGCAGTGTTTTTGAACTTTTCTGATAATTCACAAAACAATAAAGAGTATTTTTCTATTCTACACAAAATTATGTATCAAGAGCGACATCGATCACTTAGATCATTGATGGATATTTGAATAAATGAGAAAAAAGATATAGCAAGTAGAATAAATCTCAGATATATCCGCACATCTATCCGGTGGGCTCAGTGATGAGGCTTCCCGAGGCTCAAGTTGCAATGGTCGAGTTGTTTATTGCCTCAGCTTTTGCGCGTTCAGATCGCTTAAGACTTTTGAGTTAAGGTCAAAAATAAAGAACCAAGTAACCGATACTTAAATTTAGGAATTTTTTTTTGTCAATTTTCAAAATAGTGATTTCAAGGTAAAAAATCAAAATCTACATAGTTTGATAAAAGTTGTATTTTTCTGTGAGGATCACTTACACCATAACAAATCCGTAAACAGAGCATTTAGAGTTGGTAACAATATATTGGGATGACAAGGTGTTTCAGGAGATTCCCCTGAAGAGATGTTGGCAGAATATTAATGTAATTGTAATTAATTTTCAATGTAATTTTTTGTAATAATGTTTCGCTAAAGATATGTTTGACTGCTTCCATTGTATGACTAAGGGCTATTTCTTATTCATATGATGTCATATGATAATGGGATACTCTATGACTATTTGTGCACCCTAAGTGAGCCATTAATTTCTGAAAAAAGCCGGGTTAGGTTAAATAAACAGTTTTGAAGATACATGTATGGCGGTGCTGGCTTCATGTGAAGTTAGCGCGCAACACATTTTGTATAAAAAGTTACAGAGCCTAAAATTTGAAATTCTCGGCCCTCAAAGGTCCTAAATAAGCCCTTAATTGTACGATAGTTTTCAATTTCGTTTTATAAAAAAACAGTGCTATTATCCGGGAGGCTTTTGTATCCATTGTCCTGACGCTTCTTTCTTAATAAGTGCATAACGACGCTTCTTTTCCTTTTGAGTCTTTATATACTGAGGGTGCTGATTACATAAGGGAAGAGCTAGTGAAAATACCCAGCTTCTCTGTAAAAAAAAATCATTATTTCAGCACTCATTCCACGTATTAAAATAAGATATAGAAAAAACAGTATCGAGTGAAACTAAAATGAGACCATTTGTGGGATTCCAACAGCCATGAGAAATAACTAGTTTATTTCAACTAGTTACTTTTTTGGTGACGATAGTTGTCAGTAACCTACTTTTTAAAATAAGTAGCGATTTGGTCATTATAGCTACATTTTTCAGTAACTGTAACTGTAAAAATTGTTACTTTTTCAGTTACTTTTGAACTGTGTATCACTCTTTACGAAATTTAAAACTTCACTGAAAAAAAAGATTAGTTGGGACAACTAATAAAATTGTTGGGACAACTATTTTAGTTAGTAAATAATGGTACTGCTATTTAGTTAGTAGTGAGAACTATTTTTGTTAGTTGGGGAACGAGTAGTTGCCGTTACTATTTTATTAGGTAGACTAACTATTTCAGTTTGTCAAAACGACTGTCTGTAGGTAGTTGAACTTACTAATATAGTTTGTCATGTCTACTAAAAAATTTGTAGGTATAACTATTTTCTTTTTTTCACAGGGACTAATTAAAATATCTGTCACTATACTATCGAAATCTGAATTAAAAAGATCACAGTGGGCACGCGGGCATCTTTTTTTTGTGATATCTTAGGGACGCTGATGTCATTTAAGCTGATAAGACGTTCTAAAAAAATATGTCTCTATGCCCACTGGGATCTTTCTAATTGCAGATGCACTTTGTAGGTTAGGATTTCAAGTAAAACTTAAAACTCGTTGGATTGTTGAATTTCTTATAAATACATTCAAATGCTTCGATATAATCCCCGAAGCCTAAACTTTGCAACACTTCTGACACTTCCATCAATAAATGATGAACGAGACATCAAGTGAGCAACGAGTTATGACGGCCATATCTAAACGTTCTCCCTCGTTTTACCGCAGGTATGTTGGTACCTTTGTCGCATTCTCAGTCGTACCAACCACGGTAGCAAATAAAACAGTTAAGCCACCTACTTTAATTTGTCAGAAAAATCAATTAGTAGTACAGATGACTAATTTATTAGTAACTCTGACTACTAAAACGTTACTAATGTAAACTAGTCACGAGTACTACAAACGGCTTCCTAAACCGACTACTTGGTTAGTTGGTGTTACTAACTGAACAGTTGTAAGAACCAATGAATGCTTTACTAATAAAAAGGTAGTAGCCCCAACTATTCATTTTTCTCAGTGTTACTGAACTGTCTATAGGTCAAGTGTCACCTTCAAAGTATGAAATGATAATTAAAATGATGACGAAAGAAATACTAACCTTAAGCGTGAACAATTTTCCTTTATATGTGTTGAAATATCAAATTGTGAATTTTTACATTTTTACGCGCAATTGTTTGGACATTTTAATACTTAAATGGTTTGGGACAATATAAGAAAATAGAAATTTTTTTTCTAATTTAACTCCTATAAAGGGTAGTTTTTTGTCTACTTGGGAAATATTCCATTATGAGATTTCAAGGATGAATAATAATACGAAATCTTCTTCCTATTATCACTATTCTAAGTTTGATGAGCTCTAAAAATCGGAAATGAATATCATGTGATTCTAGAACGAAAAAATGAAAATGGTGCGCTAATTTATGTGCCTAAAATCTGCACTTGATTATATAATTTGTTTATAAAATAAACAAATATTGATAAGGGTTAACATTTTTTCAGAAAATATCATTGCTAATATAATTATAATGATACTGGAATAAAAAACTATTTGTCTTGCCTATAAATGTCTGTGATGTACATTTGTTTATACAATTTATTTACAGACTTAATTTAAAACATTCAATCTTAAATTTTAATGGCCACGTATCATCGTAACGATAAAAGCGATATGTACAAGGAGCGCTTCCCCAACTGCTGCCCCACGATCTGGCTGAAATGGATGCCTCGCTTCGTAAGGATATCTCGGAGGAGTCCGACCTCTGGCCCATCAATTGTTCAGTTTATGGTGCTGCGAGAGCTTTAGCTGATTCAAATCGAAGGATAAAACCGAAGATGGATCAAAAGACCAAATGACGCTTGCATCAACTGAACAAAAAGATTGGATGGGCAAGACAGAATGCGTCACGTGTTCAGTGTGTGATTGACTACATAACATCTGTAATACCGTTCACGGAAAGTGTTCGAAAGTTCACCCAAAAATTAGGGATCTACTATCACACACTGAACAAGTCAAAGCTGCCTACAATCAAGCAGCATATTGTTGGCAAAATACGGCTCGCTGACCCATCGCGCCTCTTCAGCGATCACCCTGTTTCTGTCAAAAATCCACCCAAGCCCAACGACGCAATAGTTGAAAATAAATTTTTTACTTAACAAATTTTAAACAAAGTGTTTTTATCAGACTTTATTTAGTATAATTATAGAAAACGTTTCGTTGAACAAAATGAGCCATTGTTTATTAAAATTGAATTATGAATTGAATTTTTTAATAACATATCCGCTTTGAGATTGGTGAATTAAAAGTAGGGTTTAATTAATTAAACCAGATTTAAAAAAATAATAGCATCAATTTATCTGATTGAAAATCTAAAAGATGTGAACTTTTCCTAAATTTTGTGACTGTATATCTGTTAATGAACACTGTTAGCAATATTCTGAAATTTACGCAGTTATAATGTTACAAAATTAACGGAAAATTTTTGATACTCTCATATGTAACCACATCTTAAATTCACGAGATTTTTATCTGAATTTTCTGAAATTTTGCTTCCCCAATCCACATAGAGGAAGCTTTGTAATGGTAACATTATCGAAAAAATTTAATTCATTTAATTAAACTTGCCTTAATTCAAAAGTGTCTAATACAATGTTCTAAGCAATTGTCTGGATGTATGTGTGTGTGTGGATTAGTTTCAGCACTAATATCTTGAAATTGACCAAAGGGTTTCTAAAAAGATTCATTGCATTTTTTTAGCACTTTATAATATTTTAAAAATCAGTTTTTTATAGCAAAAACTTTTTCACTTACATAATTCAAAGTTGAAGCATGAATAGAAAAGACTTTTTGATCATAAATTTTCAAATAGAATAATTCTGACAATTTTTGTGAAGAAATCATAGAGCTGGAAAAGGGATAGGGTGCGACGGAACTTTCCGTCTCCTTCTCCAGCTCGAAAAATTATCTTTTCGAATACAAAAATTGATTTATCTGATTTGTCATTGTATTTAAAAAAATTTTCGTATTATGTTTTAATTTAATATTCTTTGTGAATTTCTACTTCAAATTGACCAAATTAAGACTTTGGTTCGTCTATTATTCAAAAAAATCATTAATGCTTCCTCTATGAGGAACCAAATACGTTTGCTAACGGGAAGAAAAGCGCTCGTGAAATGAGCACCATATAATTATTATAAATACAAACAAAGAGGAAACACACGAGATCAAATTCACAACTAGTTTCCTAAAATTACGAAATTGTAATGGAATTTTCGTTAATTTTCCTTGAATTTCGAAAAAAAATGTTTGTGATTTTCTATTATATTCAACGGCATAAAACTTCCGTTACATAAAACTTAGCATTTTTTGGTTACAAGTTTTAGAACTATCGCATACAATGTATCAGAAAATTCCGTAATTTTAACTGCATATCACGAAATTTTACCTGAATTTTTGTGAAATTATCTCGAATTTACTGGCAAAATTCAGAATGTTTCAAATAATAAAAAAAAAATACATTTCATTTTTTTGTTTGTTGAAATAATGTTTTATTTAGGTACTGACTAGTATTGCGGAATATTCCGTTTCATTAGACAGCTCGTTTATTTCACAGGTAAAGTGCATGGTTTGAAATTTTGAAGTTACATTTGGAAACAGTAACGAAAAAGATACTAGTTTCTGTTCAAAAGTAACTCACCTATCACTGAGTCCCAGAGTCTTTTATTTACATTGAAAGTGTCAGCATGAACTTGCCATATGGGGTCGTTCATGTATTACGTAAGCCGTTTTTCTTTTGTTTATATCGTTGTTTCCTTCTCAACTTCACAGCAATTTTGTTCTCGTCTTTATTTAAACAAAAGAAAAACGGCTTACGTAATATATGAACGATCCCTATCCCAAAACAGGACAGGCAAAAGATTAAGCTATGGAAAGATAGAACTTAAGTTTTTCAGTGTACTTACATCAGGTACAGTATAAGAATATTCACGGATTCTTAATACCCAATCATTGGGAGAAAGGTGAGTACGCTGATGACCATCGTATACAATAAATCCCGTTGCATCTTTCTCTGTGGTGATAGCACCAGTTTTTAGGTTTACTTTTGCAACATTTAAGCCCCTGACTACGATTGCTTCTTCATTGTCACCAACATTATTTAGAGGAGAAGTATAAGACCCTCCAGGGCGAGGAGGAGAACTTCCGGAAACTCCGCTGCTACTAGATGCATGTGTACTTGATTCTGTAAAAATACAATAGAAATGCATGAAGTTAAGCGAGACAGCAATTTTTCATATTGGTTGTTTCACATACTAATTTATTAAACAATTTTTGGGGGCCGTGCATAAATTAAGGAAAGTCTTTTGGGTTGTGATGTAGGTAAATGATTTCAAATGTTTCCAAGTTTGCGAATCATTGAAAAGAAAAACTTAAAAAGTCTTCATTAACAGCGGTTTGCAAGTGCAATCTAGTGCTTAACTTAGTACCTAGTACGTTGCATTAGGAAATGCTGTGTTACTCTATTGGTAATTGTAACAGTATTACTTGTAATTTACACATCAATATTGATAGTAACTTATGTAACATAAAATGAGATTGGCTTTTACTCCCCTCCCCCCTCCTCAAAATTAAATATGCCTCCAATTCAATAGTATTCCTATTTATTACTTATAGTCTTACTACTCTCCCCTATTCTCTTCCTTTCGTCTTTTTCCCGTTTTTCCACTTAAATGCGAACAGAAGTAATACAACCCAATAGGAAAATCCAACTACTTTTAGCTGAAAACTCCTCATTCTCTGTTGAAAAGATTATGACCAAATTTTCGGTTCGACTATGTTATTGAAAATTCAACAATGGAGAATCTTTTTTGGTAATAAAGTAATCTGTTTCCGTTTTTGGTTATAAATATATCTTTTTTACTGTGAATTCAACTCTGTTATTAATAATATGGTTATATACGTATAATTATACTGTATGTTATAATTTTATTGAAATTATATGAAATATGATTATATACCATATAATTATATTTATATCATAAACAATTTTGTTCAAAATTCAAATTATTGATAAAAATAATTGTTTTTGTTGATAATTCATATTCTTAGGTTACAATTCAACTATTTCGCTGAGAGTTTATGTGATTTTTTAAAAATTCGTCATTTTAGTTGACAATCCAACGCTTTTGATGAATTTTCTTTCTTTATTGAGTGAAAAAGTTTTCTTGCCTAAAACTTTAAATCTTGTTAACAATTCTTATTTTTGATTTTGAAATTTATCTCTTTGGCGGACACTTAATCTTTTTTAGTAAACAAATATTTGCAACCAAAAAAGATGAATTATCAACAAAAAATGTGATTGTTGATAATTCAACCAAGAAAAGATTTTTATTTTAAATTAAAAACAGCTGAATTGAAATAAAAGGTCGAATTTTTAACAAGAGTTGAATTTGCAACCAAAAAATATTTTTCGTCCGAAAAAGAATATAGATTTGTCTCTCAATGTAGAAGCTTTGATGCTATAGGACCTGTGAAACTGTTTGGACTAAATGTTTGGGCTCTGAATGGAAATTCACTAAAATGTAAAAGGCAAACTGCCCATCGCAAAGGACGCCCAATCTTTTCTTCCAGTTTCCTAAGAATGCCTCCCTTCCATCTTGTGTTTGTATTTGTGCCATTGCAACCAGCAACAGCGACTTCGTCGAAACCTCCGTTAAAATCTGTCGTGATGTAATTAAAAATAGCATCACTCTCATCTTGGGCAGAGCCTGATGGTGTGACAACATGACCGATGTATTTTGAGCCAGGCTCAGCTACTAAGGCAATATGTTCCTCCTTTACTAACCCAAGAGCTGTCAAAGTTTCATCCCTTCTGCCATCAAAGTATATAGCACATATAGGATTTTCAGGTGTGCTTCATCTTTCAACTAAGTGCCTGATTTCACGGTCTCACGCCTTATCTTGGTTTTGTCGATCACAAGAGCCTACATGGGCCCGTGAACTCATGCCATATCTCTGAGCGATTATTGCTGTTTCAGATACATAAAGTTTCGACTATGATGACTGTGACTAGCTCCTAATGAATCTGAGTGGTAAATTAACATTATCGTCAACTACACCTCTACTATCGGCATCGGAAGAAGACCGTTCTCTATTTTAGAAGCGCCTTCTCCATCACCTGCCTCATCAAAGTAAGTATCAGCATTGTTTTGTGCAGTCGATGAAGGAGAAAATGAACAACCCTGTCCCCGTTCAAGTTTCATTTGTTTTGCAGCCCGTTCTGCTCTCTTATGCAATTTTTCTATTTCAGAACGATCGAATAACAAGATGAACATCAACCGAGAACTTTTTTGGTCAAGATAAAAAGCCTGCTCAATGATTGCAACTTTCTTTTCTTTGGGGCAGGAGCAGCAAGCCAAATCCTTGCATTTACAAGAGGCAATATTAGATAAAATTGAGGAATTCTCTCTGAACGATTCAGTCTTTTGTTCCATCGTGTTATCTAATGTGGATTTGCTTCCAAAAGAGCATTAAGGGTTATGTATTTTGAATGAAAATCTAGTTTGAGTTGTTTGTCGAGTCTCTCTGCGACTGTAGGAATAGAAGAAGATTCCCCAATTGCTATTAATTTCAGAGAAACTTCATTCGCGATATCCTAAAAGGAATGCTCCCTGTTGTGGCCAGATTGACACCCCGCTGCCCTTCTGGATTTTTTGCAACATCTTAAAACTTCAGCCTTTGAAGGCAAAACCGTTTTATCAAATTCTTTAGAATGGCCAAATATTGGACATTGGACGAGATCCCTCTTTGAAAATGTCGGCAATCTGGAGGCATCGATACTAACAAGAGTCATGAAGACAATGACAACCGCAACCAACCAGCAAACTCGTCAGACGTATCTACGGTTTACGTTCCTGCTGCTATAAAAACAGAAAGAGGCTAAGTGCAATATAGACCAGCCATGAAAAGACTTGACAACAGTGCTGCTGTCCCAACTAACAACATGACAATTCGCATCTGCCATAAAGGTCACATTCGCCCGTTTTACTCAGATTAGACACACAGCGTTGACCCTTTCTTTTGTAGAATCTGACGTTAGGGCAACTTGGCCGCCGGGGGTCCCATGCTCGCCAAAGTCAGGTCAGTTTACCCTCCCTCTTTTTGAGCACTTTTCCCGGTCTCATGAATCTTCTGAAAATTTGAGTACGATCTTCGAATGAACGCATCGTTGAATGGAGGAGATGCTTACTTTTCTCTTACTTTATCGTATTATGGTGCGTTTCTCTCTCTCTCTCTCTCTCTCCAACTAATGGAGGTGTCATTTAAATTTAAAGCTCATGCAAACACCCGAGTTGTTTAAAAATTTCTCACAAAATTTGTTGGCCACTTATTTTCTCTATCTATTTTTCAGATTAGATTCTTGTTTTTCATCAGGGTATATTGAAATAATAAAATAATTATAAAAATTTTAGTAAATGCTTTTTTATTACAAATAAATAAAATCGTGAGAATGATTCAATGATATTCTATTGTTTATCAATGTTATTTACAAATAATAAAATATATTTTCAATATTCACAAATTGCATCAATTAAATTTTATCACAATATATATTTAATGTAAATACAATACGTATGGAACGTTTTCGATCAATTGCTTAAGATAAAATTAAACTATACATAGACATAAATCTGACAGTTCTATTATATGCAGATAATAAAATATATTTGTATTATACACAATCAATATATAATGTTGAAATTTAATTATATGCACAATAAATCTGAAGGATAATTTGTATCAGAAATTAGATAAAAATGCTACAAAACAGTTGAGAACTACGTGAAAGCTGCAAATGTATTTGTAGGTTTCAATTGTTTATAGGGGTTTTATCCGTTTTCAGATAAGAATTATTCTTGGGCTTTCTCGGTTTTGTCCCTGCTCACACAAATTATTTTCGGACATTACAAATTGAACTCTTTTGCATTTCAAACTTTCTAAAGAGAAGCCTAAAAAATATTTAATTTTAAACTTTCATGAATTGAACAATTGAAAGATTTCTGGTTAAAATATATAAAAGCACGCTATCATCTTCAAAACGTAAATTGAAAAATCAATCAATGAATTTAAATAATATCAAAATTATATTATTTTAATAAATTGAAAGCTAGAAACATTGAAAATTGAACGATTAATTTTTTTTAACTGAACACTTCTTAAATTAGAAGTTAAATTATTTTAATTTACAATAGTTCAAAAATCCTTCAAAACCTTCCAAATTTTGTTTCAAAATCTTGAAAAATCTACTCGTTGCTTTGAAGTTTTTCAATTAAATTTTATTCATAAAATTTTTTGAGAACTCCTAAATATCTTTTAAATCATTAAAAATATGAAAAATTAAAACAAAATTAATTGAAATCTTCCAGATTCTTTTTTTTTACAATTTTGGAAATCTCTTCATATTTTTTAAAATATTCTCTCAAAATAATTGTTTTAAATAGAAAATGATTTTCAATATACCTAGAAATCTTAAGAAAATGTTTTTGTTCTTTTGAAGCCTTTCGGAATTCTTGAAAAGCTTCTGAATGTTTTGTTCGACATCTGCAAAAAACTACATTTAATTGAAAATTAAGTCGTGGCTATTTGGACTGAAATTTTGATACAAATATCCAGCCGGGTATTGTCGGTACACCCTCTTCGTTCAAATTATTTAAAATCACATCAAGGTTGAAATCAATTTTTTATCTTTTCAAACGATCAAAATACCTCTTCAAATTATTCGATTTTTTTCTACAATTACTGAGTGTTCAATTGTTATTTATACATCAAAATTCCGCAATTTCACTTAAAAATTAAACATTTTTAAATAAAAAAATTGAATCTGTAACGTGCAAAGTTTAAAAGCTATTTGAAATTTCAACGATTTTAGGCTTTCTATTTCAAACAATTCAGTTTCAAATGTCTCATTTTTCATTATTTGGTTTAAAATTACTAGTATTAAATGAAAATTTAAATATTACGAAATATTGAATAATAATTTTTTTCCTAATTAAGAAATTTCAAATTAAATGGGTTCACAATGGAATGCTTTAGACTTTAGACTTAAATAATATTTTTAATTTAATAAAAGCCTTTAATTATGAATCTATTATTATGAAGTTATTTTTAAATTGAAGATTTAATAGTTTCGTATGATTAATTTCTATAACTGTTTCACTATAATTTTCCGTATAAATTTCCCTATTATTATTCCTATAATCGCAAGAAATTATAGGAAAATAATTATAGGCCTACAATAATTGTCCATGACAATAAAAGATCAGAAAACCAGATGTCGAAATTTTGTTTATTTATTTTTTCAATTATTAACGTTTTTTATACAAAAAAAACGTCAGAGCGGAAAGAAATTCAAGCGCAGAATAACTATAATATAATCAGCGATGAGGAATAGCCACAGCTGAGAAACGACAGCTATTTTTAGGTTGAAATTCGGACAAAACAATTAAATAAAAAAAATATATCTCTTCATTAATTTTGTTAAATTTCATAGTAGAGAAGTATTATGAATATATTAATCATTATTTCTACTTCAATGGACGCTACATACGTGTAGAATGTCCAGCATGATCCTTTAATTTTTTTAGACTTACATTTTATAAAATATTATACAAATATTATTGTGTTTAACTCTTCCTAGGAATCGATTCTAGTCTGTAGGACCTGAACTAAAAGCGCGATCAAGGGGACGGAGTGTCTCCAAAGGTACCTCAGAACGATCGTAGTGATTCCCAGCACTTCCGAGGATCCGTCGACCATTCTGGCGTGCCAAAGCTTCCAGAACACCACTATACGAACAGATTCGTGGAAGGTGTATTGCAACAGACAGGGAGGTAGATAGAAGGAGACAGATTGGATACTAGTTGTCGGTTTTCTCGAAATTTCCATCAGGTCTTTTGCGGCTCTGGATTACTGACCCTATCTAGGGGCGGTTTCGGCTTCAGCGATTCTAACAAGGCGTATGTCAGTGGTGCAGATAGAACTTCCCCTAATCGAAGAGACCTGGTTATACAGGAAAAGAATTAATGACTTAGGAGGGTCTGGTTCCATATATAAGGGGCCATGCAGAAAAGCACTAAGGGCCTGCATAGCCGTCAAGGGTGAGGATGAGATTTTGGTTTCTAAGCTCTGCTTCAGGGACCTCACCGTCATTGAGGGGAGACTCAGGAGCAGAAGCGGAGAAAGCCTAGAGAGGTGAAGGCTCTAGTTCAACCCTGCTGGGAGAACAGGAGTCCTCTGCTGTTGGTATGTGACGCAAACTCTCTCCATAGAGTGTGGGCGAGCACGAACATCAACGGCAGAGGAAGAGATTTAATTGAATACCTAGCGGGCACTCAGCTGAAGATTTTAATCGTGGTGATACTCTCACATTCCAGATTGAAAACAAGAGTGTGGTTCTCGATTGGACTCTATTCTCAGAAGAACTGGAAGAACTGAGGAGCAGGACAGTGGACTGGAGAGTCTTCGATGAGGAGTTTCTGTCGGACCACATATATATCTTGTTCCGGTTAGCCTTAGGAAAAGCGGCGGTTTCAAAGATCAGAAACCCCAAAAATACACTTTGAAACTCATATAAAGGGGAACTCAAACTTGTGGAATTTCCCTCAATCTACGGTACCATAAATGAGTTAGATAACGCCGCGAGTTTTCTGGGAAGGGCTCTGATTACGTCATAGAAGAACAGTTGCCCTGCAAGGCCAATTAAGTCTAGAAAAGGAGTAGCATGGTGGAACACCAACCTCAAAACTTTGCTAAAAGAGTAGAGCGTTGTGCAACAGGGCGAACAGAACTAAATTGCCTTTAGACTGAAACCTCCATAATACGGCTTAATATGAATATAATAAAAACGTAAGAATTTGTGAACAGAAAGATTGCAGGGGCTTCTGCGAAGAACCAAAGAACCGCCAAAGACCACTTCTTTCGGGAAGTCCACTTCCTGAATTTTCAGCAAAATTGAACCTACCAAGATACTTCTGCCTACTCAAATCACTAGAAGGAGAGCCACACTGATGCTAAAGATTTCCGGTCAATCAGTATAACGACCATGCTGTCGTGGCAAAATTGGAGCAGCAGCTGGAACAGGGAGGGTATGCTGTAAGCACCTTCTTGGGTGTAGAGGGTGGTTTAGCAATACCCCGCCAGAAGTCATCTATCAAAAGGCATCAACTTGTGGTCTGCCAGGCCAGCTAGTAGGCTGGACAGGAAGCATGCTACGCCGGATGCGAGTTCAAACCAGATGGATTGAAGGCCTATTCAGGGAAATAGCGTCGCGGGGATGCCCACCGAGAGGTGTCTTATCAATCCTCCTATGGTGCACTGCAATAGACGGTCTTCTTCGTAGACTGAATAAGAAAGGGTATCATACCCAGTGTTACGCGGATGACTTTGTAATCCTAGTGAGGGGGGCTCATCTGGAAACGTTGATGGGTCTTACAAGGTTTGAAGATATCCAGGTCACAAGATCACAAGATCCATGAGGAAGCTCAAAAGATATAGTTCTAAAAAGTTTCATCTTCTTAATACTCGAGTTGTCTTAGCATAGTTCTAAAGTTCGTACCAATTTTCAGAAATAGCATCAGCCAAATACGCAAAAAAAATTCTTCTAGTACTTTCTCCACTTTTCAAAAATTTACCTTTTTGCATAATTCTTTATTTTCTAAAGTGTCCTGAGAATCTACTGAAATATGATTTAAAATAGGTCAAAACTTTAAAAGTTCTGCTTAGATTGATTAAAGTTTTGCTCCCCTTGTAGTGTTCTACTGTAAAGTACCTATTATTTTCGTCATATAATAAACCTGAAAATGTGGCAACGTAAAAATAATAATAATGATGATGTACTATTATTACAAAAAAAAAATTTATGGTTAAAAATTTTAAAAACAATTATCTAAAAAATGTTGTACCATTCGTACTTGGTTTAATTTTTGATTTCATAACCTTAATTACACTGAACATGAATAAGTAAGATATTCTCATGATTGGCCGAATGTTTCCACACTCAGTATTTTTGGTGGAAATTTTTTTTTTTTAGTTTTATTATTTTGGTAAGTTCAGAGCTATATACGGAACTTGTATTTGCGAAAGTGAAAATCTGGCACGTTGTTGAATCGAGAAATAACGTTTCGTGAGATTTTTATATGTTTGCTTTGGACTCGTATGAATGTAATACTGATAAACTTTTATTTTCCAATTTTCAGCCTTGGGAAATTTTAACTATAGCATTCCCGACATTATAAAAAATTAACAGTTTTATATAAAAATGTGAAATTAATATTCATTCTATTTAGGTATAACATATATATTATTTACACACAACATTTCAAAAATAACCCTTATATCTAATTGATGGATGACACATATATAATATTAACAAAATGTAGATTTTTAAAGTTTTTTAACAAAATATTTAGAAGCTTTTTTGAGAATATTAAAAGATTTCTAGATAAAAAAAACTTTTCTGAGATTTCTGGCATAATTTTAGATGGGTTTTTCCTTTGAAAATTAATTGTTGAAATAAATATAATAAGATTCTAAAACATTTCACAAATTTTTCTAAAGAGACTTGAGACTTCAAATCAAAAATCTGAAAGCTTCTTAAGAATTTTGAAAGATTTCAAGAGAATGAAATTTTCTCGAAAACTCCTTGACAAATTAAAAATGATTTCATATTTGGTAACTTTAATTTTAATAGAATATTTAGAAAGATTTGAAAACGTTTCAAAAGATTAATTTAATTGTCAAAAAAGAATCTAGAAAATGTCAAGGCAATTTTTTTAGTTTTGAAATCTTTCTCAGAAATTCGAGGTCAAGTTCGAATCATATATATAGAAATGTTGCAAAAATTTCACTAATAATTTTAAATTTGAAAAGATATCTTTATTAAGATTCCTGGAAAAAATTTAAAGTAATTTTTTATTCCAAAAAATGGATTTTTAGAGAAGACTTTAAAGGATTCAAAAACAATTCAAAAGATTTCCAAAATCGTCGAAGAAGTATCAGCACCAAAAACTTCCTAAAATTTCGTAAAATCGCGTAAAATAAAAAAAAAATTATCATGAATTTTCTAGAAATGTTTTCGACATATCTGAAAGTTTAAAAAATCTTTTCTAATTTTCGGAAGAAACCTAGGAAAATTATATTTAACTAATTTCAAAAACAAATTAAATCAAAAAATAAATTGTCATTCCAAATTTTTATTTTGTGTTAGAAATTACTATTCACTCCCAGCGGAGCGAAAGGAGAAGATCTTTTTTCAGAATTTTTTTTTTTTTAATATTTATATTTATATTTATTTATATTTTATTATATTATATTTATATCTATATTATTATATATTTATATTATATTCATATTATTATTTATTCATCTGTTTATTTAGTAAATAATTCCTGTTTTCCCATTCCGAGGAATATGTGTGATATTGGTCTGTGATATAGCCTATTTTCAAGTTTCACAATATTACCTTGTTATTCTTCCAATAGAGCTGAAAATATTATCAGGGTGACCCTCTTAATTAAGAAAAACAAATAGTTGAATTTTCAATCTACAAAGATGAATTTTGAACCGAAGTTGCATTTTATAGAAAAATAAGCATTTTTTGTATTCAAAATGACGAATGTTCAACAAAAAAATTTAATTTTAGACCGAACAAGATGACTTTGTAAAAAAACAGTTTAATTTTTAACAACTTAATTAATGTTTTACAAAATTGTTGAAATTTCAACTTAAATTATAAATTTTTAAAAACGAAAATCAATTTTTAGCAAATAAGTTTAACCTTCAACCATTTAGTTGAAACTGCATTTTTTTAAATTTCGCAGTAGAATCTTTTGTTTACAATTTGTTTTTTGCAATCAGGTAATATATTCAATAAGTTATTTATGTTTCATAATTTAGTATTAAAAAATTCTGAATAATAAGGTGTTTTTTCAATCAAAATATGAGAGGAGAAGAAAATTAGGGTTTTTTGATGAACAAAGCACAAAATTCAAAAAGCATAAATTCTTAATTTTTTTTTTTTTTTTTTTGCAAGGCGGAAAAATATTCCTATCGCCTAATTTACTCTGAAAACCAACATATTTCGTCCCCGAAAGATTCTGCGATTTCAAATGTAGAACCTTGTCTGCTTTGAAATGCATTCAGTCCGAAATATATTTTATATCCAGTAGACATTTGTATTATTTTTTCTGATTCTATCAAAAAAATATTTATTTTTTCATTTTTCGAAAATTTTCAAAATGTTAAAAGGCAAACTTCTTTAATTTTCATCGCAATTAAAAATAAAGTTAGGATAATTTGCAATTCTTTTTGTCGTGCACCGGAGACTTTGATAAAAATGTTTCAAATTCGTAAAAAAATTTTGTTTCAAATTTTGAAAAAGCTCTAACTTTTTTAATTTTGGTCTGATCAAAAATTTTCCCTGGGATGGTTTGAAATATATTTAATATCTAGCGAAAATGTTGAATCAGATTTCTTAATCTATCAGAAAAATAATTTTTTCAAATATTTCCAAAATTTCGAGTAGTATATAACTTTTCTGATTTTTATCGAAATTGAAAGCTTCAACCGGATAATTTGCAAGTCTATAACTAATCTGTAAGAAACTTTGACCAAAAGTTTTGAAAAATGAAAAAAAAAAAATTCAAATTTTGAAAATGCTACCAATTCTTTAATTTCGGTTGGAAATGTCTGTTTAACAAATTTAAACTTATTTTGGGGCCCTTAGAAAGTTTATTAAAGGCTGACTCGATTGGAAAAATAATTCAAAAGTTAGCGTGGCTACAACATTTAGGTAACCATACATACAGACATACAGCCATACATATAAACTAAAGTCATACAGACAGACTTTGACTCAAAGTGGTTTTCAAATTCCGTAAGTACCGGAATGTAAAGATCCTTTAAAAACTGGAGATACAAAATTTGGACGATTACGCTACATTCTCATGCATGAGAATGTAATCGTCAAAGCCACAGGTGTTCTGAGAACCGTTCTCAAACACAAATTAAAGAACAATTCCAGTTTTAATTTATGACTGTAGTTCATAAGGGGTTTAAATCACAGTTTTCGATTGCCTCCAACCCCCAAACATATTCCACAAGGTGCCAAATACATACAAAACAATTCTTCTGTTTTTGACACCATATGCATAATTTGGTACCATGAATATAAATAAATATGTTTTTTTGTAATGTCTTACATCAAATACCTAATTGATGAATTTTTTTTATCAGCCTCGAAAGATTTTTTGAAATTTAATCAGCTGAAATTTGAAAAAGAAACTTTGAATTTGGTCAAGGAATATGATATCTGTTCTTGGGCGCGCTCAAACTTGCGAGCCAAGCACGAAACACGCGATGAGAATGTGCCAGCGCATCGAACAGATTGTTTTAGATAGGATTAGCATAGCAAACTGCCAAATGATGAGATTGATTTGCTGTACTGTGGTTCAAGTTTTACCTCACACTAAAGTTCAAAAAGTGTGGTACGAATTACAATAAAAAGTTGTACAGAAATCGCATAAGAGAAAAAATCATATCGCAAACGCTTGCTTGCTCCACTGAGAAAAATGGATTATACCCAGTAATAAAAAATATGTTACCGGATATAATCTTGGACTATT
This sequence comes from Andricus curvator, assembly GCA_932195095.1. Lineage (NCBI taxonomy): Eukaryota > Metazoa > Arthropoda > Insecta > Hymenoptera > Cynipidae > Andricus > Andricus curvator. The sequence goes on along the minus strand of CAKNYM010013194.1, from coordinate 5,525 downwards.
AGCTATGGGACAGCGATCCAGATTATTAGAAATACAATCTATAGATATTAAGAAATAGATATTCCAGGATAATATCTTGGATTATTAAACTTTATAATCTGAGATAATAAAATCTATAATCCAAGATTTAAAATTCTAATATCCATATTACAATCCTGGTCCATTAGATAACCTCAAACATATATAATAATTATTGAAAACGTATTTATAAACCTATAAAAAATTTTGATAGACGAGCTCGGAAGTAGAACTGGAAACAAACTTCAATTTTTTAAACATAAAATAAGCAGGAAAGTGGCTATCATAAGACTACAAAAACGAAAGTAAAGTAGGCTAAGTTTCGGTACTTGAGCAAGTGGCAGTGGTGTGTGATGAAAAGAAATATAAATTTACCCATTTTCGAAATCTAAATCAGGTGTGATTTAGCACTAATAATCATTTTATAACTTAATTATTACTTGTTTCAATGCGAAGAGATGCATATGACAGGCGCCACAATGCGACGTACCATCTGAGACTACACAGACGCATGGATATTTCAAAATCTGAGATGTTACAATTTAGTGCCTGAAGATTGTAAGAATTTAACATCTAGAGATTACACAGAAAAAACAGAAGTGAATATTTGTTGCGTGTAATTTTCAAATGGATAAAGTTGAATTTTCCGCATCGAAACCAAACAAGATTTAATAGAGTTGACATGGTAACTATTTCCCACGTAGTGGGTAAATCTTACCACGTGAACTTAATTTTCGTTGGAGGTGAAGATTACTCTGAAATCGCTGTCAAGATTACATTTCATTTTTTCTGGGTATACTTGGTAATATTTTCATATATTAGAAAAATATTATAGATTATACGCGCCAATATACTTTTTTATACTGTGTATCAATTTTTTATTCTATTAGCCAGTTCGTATAATCAATTTTTCTCAGTGCCTAGTACCTACTACAAAGGTCAACCACGAATTTTGAAGTAATTATTGAATTATATGATGTATTCTACTCACCGGCAAAGTGAAAGAGAAATGCTGAGGTCATCAGCAGAGTGGGGATGATGGTCCTCATCCTCCCAAAATAGAAGGACCAATTTCTAGAAGATTTTCCTGAAGACAGACTTCCTGTAGCTGACTGTAGACTTCCTGATGACTGGTGAAATAAAAGCCGAGTTTGGCGGTTTATATACTGAGGCCGTTATCTTATCTTTTTACAAATCACTGTGACTACAGGAAAGGGATGCGGCGTAAAATACACGATATTTTGAATGTGTGCGTAAATTTTTGTCATGTGCGTGGAATATTGCGTATGATTGTGAACCAATAAGCGATTTGTCAATCTCGTGTACATTGCTAGAAAATTCTTGAAATAACAAGGGAAAATACTTCCTTGCTTTACAAAGGTGGGCTATCGCTGACTGGATATATTTCTTATACAAAATTTCATAGAAGATGGTATTTTTAATAATACATAATAAACACTCTTTTCCTCAAAATAACATAAAAGTAGAAAAAATTCAGCTCCCAATGACACCAAAAGTCTGAAATTTGAACAAAAAAATCGTAAAACTTCAAAAAGAATTATGAGTTGGATAATTATGTATAATTTATTTGATTTTCTTAAAATATACAGTACAATTGTTTTGTATATCACTTTCATAAATAGCTAGCAGTAATTTCACGCCCACAAAGCGCACTTTCATTCATCTGGATTTTTATTTCCTAACGTTTCAAATAAAAACAATTTAACAATCCATCATTCCAAAAATTTGCATATTTTATATTTAGAAAATGTCTGAAAGTATAAGTATAATAATGATTGATTTAAAATTGAAAGCCCTTAAAACTTAAAAGAGAAATACATTGAGCAATCTCAAATTGAAAATTATCTAAATCAAAAAAAAATATAGGATTAGGTATAATTTCGACAAAAGGAAAATAAAAGCATTCAAAGTCAAATAATTGGAAATTGATAGTGTTCGGATTATAAAAATTTCAAAACAGAAACCCTCAAAATTGATAAATTTCAGACTACCATTTTGAAAAAATATTGAATTATAAACGCCTACAAATAATTTATTCTGAAAAACCCTTCAAAATGAAAAGTAACTTTGTAAATTTAACGAATCCGAACTTTGTTTAAAACTGAAAAATGTTCATAGTTACCAAAAAATTTAATATTGGAACTTTTTTATATTCAAATCCTTGAAAATAGCAAATTGCAGAAATAAAACTTATGATAGGAAAAAAATGTAAATTTAGCATTCAACATGAAATTTCAGCATTCCAAAATTGTGATCTTTCAGAATTTAATGAATTATTTAATCACTTACGTATCAATTTAAAATAGTTGAATAATGTTTATACATTTTGATTCTAAACAACACAATTTTTAACTATTACCTTTCAAATTGTTTAATATTGAATGCTTCAGTTAGATTTATTATTCGTTCATAAAATTGTCCAGTAAAGTATTTTTCAATTTTAAATGATTCATTGCTTTTAATCTTCAACTAAAAATCGGACAATTTGAAGACATCATATTGAAAATTAAAAATTACAACAACCAAATGCAAAGTAAGATTGGCATATATGATTGAAATTTTTGGAATTGCGCAACTTTAAGCCTTTTATATATAAATGGTTTTTAAGTTCAGTTTGGAACATTCAATATTTTATAACAATTCCAAGTAAAACATAAATCAATTTTCGATGCCTTATTTTAAAATCTTTTCATATTTGAGGCTTGAATTTGAGAAATTTTTGTCCTAATTTTCCATTGCGTGCAGGGCTCGGAACGGGTCACTTTCTAGTAACTTAGTTCTATTTTTGATCCACGGTTATTAAAAAGTTACTTATTTTATGAACAGGTTACTTTTGTTTACATTTTTTGCCTGAAATAAGGAAATGAATCAAGTAATGAATTGTATTATTCGAAAACGTGTGAAGAATGTAAAAATTCAATTTTTTTCAGTAAATCTGGCACCTTAGAGCCGAGAAAATTAGGGAATAATAATAAAATAATAATTATTTTTATGAAAACGTAAAAAAGGGCTATCAATTGAATTATTATAAATCCTGGTAAAAATTGTAATTCATCTAAAATTGATAGTTTTTAATTTAAAATTTAAATCTTTTTTGGTGAAATATCGAACTATGTATTATATTTTTCGATAAGAATTTATCTTCCTTGTCTGAAATACAGTTAAAAGTTGAATAGTTTTTGTTAAAACTTTACTTTTTTGTTGAAAATTCTTCATTTTAGTTGAAAATTCATCCTTTTTGGTAGAAAATTAATCTTCTTGATTGAAAATCACCCTTTTGTTTAGAAATGCATAATTTTATTTGCAAATTCATCTTTTTGGTTCGAAATGTATTTATTTTGTTGAAAATTCGTCATTTTCGGTTGAAGATTCCCCTGTTTTCCTAGAAAATTTAACTATTTGGTTGAAAGATAACTTTTTTTGTCAAAAATCCATATTTACTGGTTGAAAATCGTCTCTTGAATGAATTCTAGTGTTTTTTATATTCAATTAAATTCTTTTTTGGTTATCATATTAACTATTACAGTTTTCGTTAACAATTCATCTTTTTTAGACAGCAAAATTCAACCGTTTTGTTAAAAGTAGAACTACTTTCTTAAACATACATTTTTTTTGGTTGGAGATTCATAATGTTGGTGGAAACTTCACCTTCTTTGGTAAAAAATCTTTCTTTTTGGTTACTTTTTCACCAAATTATTGTTACATTTCAGTTACTTTTTTGACAGAAGTATGGTTACTATTTTACTATTTTTTAAGCTTGAGCAGATCCAATCCCTGATTGCGTGAAATTTAATCCGGATGGATTTAATTCAAAATTGTTAACACAAAACTCCTTCCAACTAAAAATTGTGCAACTATTGAGTCTTTCAACTTAAAATTCTACTATCTCGAATAAGTAAAAGAACAACAATTTTCTACCTCCAAAATTCAAACCAAGCAATTTAAACTGTTTCAATCTAAGGTTATTAGGTTGAAAACTGACTTAAGTTGAAACCAAATAATTTAGAATAATTAAATTAAAAATTATTGAATTGAATACTGACTATTAAGGCTTTGAATATGAAATTGATTTATTTTCAAATAAGGCCTAAAAATGTAACTGTTTTAGAATGCATACATAGTCATATCCTGTTTCACATTTATTAAAACCCATAATCTTTGAAAGATAATGACACGGTCTCCTTGAAAATAATTCGTGGTGATACATGAAAAGTGTGTTTGTCTTTCCTGAGATCTTGTGTTATCTATATTTCAAACATCTAGTCATGTGCTCTCTTGATTAGCACACACTTATTTGCCATCTCGTTGAATTTCGCAATATATAAGTAAAACAAATCAAACAGAATAATTGCGCATTAAAAAATTAAGTTTTAAATGAAAATCACAGAAATTTTAAAGATGATAAATATGTTATTAATAATAATCATCTGTATCATGTGAACTAAAAAAATGTATACTTCAAACAGAAAAGTACTGAAAAATCAAACAAATAAAACTAAATTATGTATTTGAATGCTGTTATTTTTTTTAAACAACTAACTGTTACATGGACTCAAGGAATTTTATATCTTTGAATCAGCTATCTGACGCTATGAGTTTTAGATGTCGTACAAAATCGAAAATTCAAGTGAAAATTTTCGGTTTGTTAGATATAAGGAAAAATTTAATAAGCTTTAATTCAAGTTCTAAAATTAATACAAAAGTTTAAAAACTAGTTGTTTGATCCATTCCACTTATTTTTATCTCGAGTATGCCTTTAAAACCTGTTTAAATTCAGGATAAACTGTTCAATCAATTATAAGTTTCAAACCTTTTTCTAAATTAATCCTGTTTCATTAACGCCATATTCAGAGTTCCAATATTCGTAGTTAATTCATAATAATACTCATTATTCCCATTTGGAGTAAGTAAATCTTATTTCCAGAACATTAAAAATTAGTTTCAACATTTACCTTTTTTGAGGGGGAACTATTGATGCACAAATTCCCGAAGAATTAGCGAAAAATTTTTGGTTTTTTCGTCCGCAATAATTTCCGAATGACCAGATTTTTTTCCCCATTGCATTATAAATGTAGATTGTTTTTTCATGATTTTATTTAGATTCGTAAATAAGAACTGTTCATTTTCTCAAAACGTTCCAAACATAACTCTTTCTTTAATTAGTTTGAATTTCTTTCCATACTAGAAATTATTTTCTTCAAAATATTTCTTGGACAAGTTCAAGCGCTAAAAAAGACCTGGATGTTAATTACTTTTCGCCGATTGCAAATTATTATACATTTCCACAATCGTTTGCGTACGCTTGTGTGGTCCCTCATGTGTCCTCATCAACATTAAATTATTAAATTTAAATTATCAAATTCTTAGTTAAAAATTTAACTATTCGGTTGAAAATTCAACTATATTCTTGAAAATTTAATTATTCTGTTGAAAATTCAGATTTTTATGTGAGAAGTTGTAGGCTCCGGAAGCTACGATCATGGTTC
>CAKNYM010013193.1:0-13839 GCA_932195095.1 Andricus curvator | reverse complement strand
CCCGGTAAGAAGAGAAGAATAGAGAAAAATTAATATTTTCTGATATCAACGAAAGAGTGAGCATTATTTAATTTTTTTGAATGTGCTAATTTTCCATCGGGAGAAGTGCCCAACGAAAGAATAGGTTTATCTACGAAACCAATTCTTTTATATTTCCTTAACGATTGCCACTTGTGTTGTGTTCCATGTAGGCGAACATATTTTCCATTTTTTTAATTCCTCTTAATGCGAGCAGTAGACACACCTCTCATGGTTATTTTCAATTCCATACTTACATGCTGTATTTTCGATTAATTTAATTCTTTCTAATCCGTCCACAAAATGTGTGCGCTTACATGGTTTCTATTCCTCCGTGTACAACATAAGTTTGGAAATTTCAATTTTTTTTGTCATGGTTATTTTTAATTTCATTCTGACATGCTTCATTTTCGATTATTTTAATTCCTTCTAATCTGTCCACAAAATATCTGCACTTGCATATTTTCTATTCGTTTCTGTGGAATATAAGTTTGGAAATTTCAATTTTTTTGTCTACCATAACGGTGGAGTGATTTTAATAATAATATTTTATATTGTCTTAACCCTAAAAACGATTTCAGATGTTTAGCAGTCAAGTTGCAAAAATTTAACCTAAACCAAAAATTCAAAGTCAAACAAAAAAAATGGTAAGCAGAAAATTTAAAAAATTTGGATTTCGACTATGCTGGAACAATATTACTACAATGTTATATAGATCGTTTTTTTGACTCAGTATACTTTTTTTGTGTGGCTGTGCAATCCATGCAAATTTGCACAGCAGTAGTGCGTTTTCCAAGACAGATTTCATATGAAATCAGTCAAAATATGTTTCTGTTCGATAGATTAATAAAAAAATGTTAACATAATTTACCCAAATACAATACTTATTTATTTAAAAAATACATTTATTTCAATTCACAGTTTCACCTTAAAAGTTACATTATTCTATTACTTTCTATTCTTTCTTTGACATTTCTCCACTTTTTAATTCCTTTCAATACGCTTTCATTAAATTTTTCTGAGTGGATTAAAAAGACTAGCTTTTGCGTTTTCAAAGTGACATTATTCTCTTTCTTTCTATTCTTTCTTTTGCATTCCTTCATTTTTTAATTCCTCCCAATACACTTCCATTAAATTTTTATAAGTCAATTAAAAGGAATAGGTTTTTCTTTTTTTTTCTAGTCGTTGGTGGAACTTTCGATGAAGGAAAATTCACGTATTAATGGGAATTCAGATTCTGAATTTTTTTGAATTCTTCTCTTCTTACCGGGCAGCCGGACGCCAGGCTGCAAACAGATTCTTCTTTTTCTGGCGCCCAGCTTGCGCCAGTCTGCAGTTATTTTGCTACTAGGGATATTACTTTACCATTACTTTACCGTTACGCTGCAGCGTAAAACCTGCGTTCGGCCGGTCCGCCAGGGAGGTTATGTTCGCACAAAAGTTGGTCTAATATATTGACTTAATGTACTTGTATATTTACCTTTCCTAATGTCGAAAAAGATGATTTTCACTAGGGAAAATATTGCACTAAACTATGAACACTCAATGTACGCAATTAAATTTGTATCAAACATCTAATCGGTACAGTTCACGACCGAATATAGATTACTTAATGGCGGGAAATTCAAAAAAGTAACAGGTGGACGTTTTAATCAAAGAAAAAATTATCGGTTATTACCCGGCTGGCAATAATTTTTCAGTCAAAGAAATTAAAAAATTCGAAATCTTAAAGCTAAGTTTTTTTTCAGTTGAAGTAATAAAAACTGAACTGCAAATAAAAACCACAACAAGCTCAAAAAATACATATAAATGCACGCTATCATTTTCAATGCTCTAAATTGAAAAAGCCTGGCGGACCGAACGAACGGAGCGGATACGCTACAGCGTATCCTCACAGTATCCACATCGTATCCTCTCCGTATCATGCAAGAAAAACTCATTAAAAAAGAAAGACGAACATTTCACTTGTTGAAATTCGGATTCTACCTGAAATTTTGCGTTAAAAGGTCACGGAGTAATCGCAAAAGTTTTTCTTGCAACATTAAAAACTTTAAAAAAATATAATACTTATCGATAACATGGGCTGAAGGCGACTTCAAACGCATCGTCGACGGATAACGCCTATTAACTGCTACTGAACGACGATGCGTTTGAAGTTGCCTTCAGCGCACTTCATCGATAAGTATTATATTTTTTAAAAGTTTTTAACGTTGCAAGAAAAACTATTGCGATTACTCTGTGACCTTTTAACTCAAAATTTCACGTAGAATCCGAATTTCAACAAGTGAAATGTTATTCTTTCTTTTTTAATGAGTTTTTCTTGCATGATACGGAGATGATACGTTGTGGATACTATAAGGATACGCTGTAGCGTATCCGTTCCATTCGCTTGGTCCGCCAGGGAATGAATGAATAAATTAGTAAATTTTCAAAATTATATCATTTGGAGCAATTTTAGGTTAGAAACATCAAAATATATGCATAACATTTTTTTTAAATAAATTTGTTATGAAACTTTTCACAATTCTTGAAAAACTTCAAAATTTGTTGTTCGAAACCTGCAAAAATCTACATTTTATATTAAATCATTTCAAATTTTTTCTGTATCGAATTAAATAATATTCATCTGTTCGCAATTTGTACTTGCCAGATGGTATTAAATTGACATCAATTTCCGAGTATTCTGTACCGAATTGAATAAAATTAATTTGTTCGCAATTTGTACGTGCCAGATGGTATAAAATTGACTTCAATTTTCGCGGTCGGCTGACGTAATTCAATGGCATTGGTTTGCTCCCAATTATCACTCGCCGGAGAGAATTAAATTGTCTTCAATATTCGAGTTTGGCTTACGGTATCAAGCAGTATTAACTTGATTTCAATTTTTATCTTCCAATTATAATTAAAATGTATACATTTGTTAGCTGAAATAATCATCACATTAAATGGGACTGAAATGCGACACAATTTAATCACGATAAAATAAATTAAAACGTATATTTCAAAAACGGAATTGATATGGTATTCAAAACGTTTGAAATTCGACGATATTTGTTCGCACATTAATGAAATTCAATCCACACCTTCTTACCGGGATATGCGACGCACTTTGTGATAGGCACGATGTGCGGCGCATGTGTGTCGCACTTTGTGAGGGTCATTCTATACATTCCAGATTTTATAATAAGAATAAATTAGGAAATTAGTAAGAATTATTGAATGCATGGTTGTATAGTTTCAACGTACAATATGCATTTTATTTATTTTAAAACTATAATTTTAAACTTTAATCGACTATACAAATAATTTCAATTAGCCTTTTGTCAATTTGAATTTGAAATTAAGTAAATAAAAAAAATGAAATGTTTGGTATAGGCTATTTACCGTTTTTGTTATGTTTCATACAATTTCTGAAAGTTTCAGCGAAAAATATTTATTATTGGGGACACAAACATGCTAATCTCGCAAAAGTATCAGATGCTGAAGTTTGTGATATTAAATATTACAGTTATGTCAATGCGTGCGTTTTAATGTTAGTATCGTTAAGGGCATTTTTTGCTTACGATATTTGCATGTTTGTACCCAAAATAATAAATATCCTTCGCTGAACTTTTAAGAAGAGACGTGAAAACGGTTATAAACAGTTTATTTTTGGTTTAAATAATTAAAAAAAGGTAATTTTTCTTTTAGGTCATCATTTTTTTAAATATTTAAACGAAAAATATACTTTTTACCTACGTCTTTATGTTTTCTGTCAGTTTGATGTGCCTGTATCTTATAGTTGCAGCGAAAAATATTTATTATTGTTGATAAAAACATGCGGAAACTGAATTGCTAATGCGCAACTAAAATGTATAAATATTCCTTCCACCCATAATAAAAAATACGTTCATGATAAATTACCTGCTCTTTATTTAAAAATATCAATGCAAATATTTTCTGTACCCTCTAAAAATCCTAAATGTGTGCACGCACCATACCCGCACCGGCACGCATGACGTGCGACCCTCACGACGTGCGACACACCTGTCACGCATATGAGGACGCAGCTGTGTCATCCCCTGCGCGCACGTCATGCGAGAAAGTCCGCACGTGCGTCGCACCGTGCGCGCACTTTGCTGTCTGGGAATGGACTGCGCTGTCACCGACAGTTTGGATATTAGTAGTTGCGGGAGTCCATCCGCACTCCACCCACGATGTTCAATAATAAATTATTGCATGCATATTTTAGATGCATATTTTAGATGCATATTTTAGATACTTGTTTGTCTTGAAAACTCCTTCCGCGTAGCTCGTTGAAATACCGGAGAACATAGAAAAAGAAAATCCCTAAAAGAATGAGCAAGGGGAAAGAATCCTTAATCTTCCCGTATATCCCAGTGTGAAGCAGCCTTTTTTGTTAACCTGCCCCTGGTAACGGACGACAAGCACTTACGCACTGTCACGTCCAGCAAAAACAATGGTCAGACGTTTACTCCGTCATGTAGTTGTTATTATAATCAAAAATAAATGTCGTTTGATGTTCGTCATTGCAGTAAAACCTTACTGGTTTAGAGCCACAGTTTTTGAGCCGCGTCACAACTTGGAATATAGATCATTTTTGGTGTAAGCCTTATTCAATGTGCCTCATAAACTCATCCTGAGGAGTAGTTTGAATGTGCTTTTGCGGCCGATGCCTGCATGGCTACTCAATTCTTCCTTATCTAGGTAAGCGTTCTCCCACCCCAAAGACTTCGACCCTCATTATGTAATATAACATTTGAGATGAGGTCACATGCATTTTGTTCAAAGATTTATGCGTTTTTCTTTTCCGCAACTTCCACCTCTTATTTAGAAAGAACAGTTTGTCTATTACATATTGAAGATTAAAAACAAATCTAAAAGATAAGTTGATTACAAATATTCATTACCGAAACCAGTTGAATATTTTTTTACATCAGTATTAAATTCTAATTTTTCGATAAGAATTTTTAAACATGTCTATGCTAATTCTTAGGTTTTCTAAGCAATTTGCGGTTTCAAGAGTTACATTGATAAATCAACTCAGAGAAATTTCCTCTTGTGTCAAAAGGATGTTTCTTGACACAAATGGAAGTTCCTCTTAAACTTAAGTCAAGAGGATTTTCATTTTTCTCAAAAAGAATCTTTTCGCAGCAAACATTATCCTTTTTGCGGCAAACTTGACGTAATCTTGCAGCCAAATAATTCCGTTAGTGTAAAAGATTTTCACGTGATTCGAAACAAAACAGACAAGGGGACGTTGCTTTTGATTCAAGACAACTTTTTCTTTGAGTGATCTTTTCATAAATGAATGTAATAAAGTATTTCCTAATGTGCAATTGTCAATCATCCGCCAAAGCTACTGTGTAATATAGTTTACATAAATCAAGGATGATTTATTGCTTCCTATCTAAATAAACATGGCTAATTTAATTTAAAAACTTTTTTTTTAATCTATTATGTAGAACCTTCTAGAACAATGTGCAATATTTATGCAATAACAAATTTCGAAAAACATTCTACAGGTGTTTTTTAATTTAAACAATAATAATTTGGGATATATAATGCGAGATTATTTAATATGTTTTCAGTTTATTGGAAGAGCTTGCTCAATTAACACTACTGGAACCAAGTTTAAATTAAAATATTTTTTAAAAGAACGGTGGTTGGTCTGATAATGGTCTTAATGAAAATGTTACAACCAATAAAATAACATTCATATTTAAAGATATTAAAGATATGAAAGGAAGAGTAATATCTAGACTTGCACCAATGGAGAAGTAACTCGTTTTTGTAAAATATTTTACTGTGATTATATCATACGTAAAAATAAATAAGATTCAATTAAGTTTTTCCTTTCAAACTAACATTTATGATACCATATCAAGGGTCCAAGCATCAACGCCTATGGTTTGAATAAAGAAGAAGAAGAAGTAGAAAAAGAGGTGAAACAGTTTCAATAGAGCCTACAATACACCTTTTTTATGATGCAGAAACCCATGATAAATAATAACATGCGTGATTAAGAAGATGCCGATGAAAAAATTTCATCTACCATTTCACTTGGATTAAAAACTTACCTCGATTTAGTTTAATCACAGCCAACGAAAAGTAAATCCCGCATTTGGTTATGTGCAAAATTTTTAATACATTTCACTTATGAATATATTCATACTTGAAATGTATCATTGTATTTTTTCTGAAAGCATATATGCTTTCAAAAAAAGATACAGTGGATTATCACTGAAACTTATGCAGGCAATTCATGAAATATTTTCAAAAACTGAATTTCAATATGAGAATTAATTGCTTCGATGTTTTATAAGTAGCTTAGAAAGAAAGAGTGATAAAGTTCTTATAGTTGTATTCAAGTTTGTTTTTTTGTTTTTTTCAAGGCTTTGACCAGACAACCAGACACGTCCTCTGGTTATGAATAGAGGGTCTCTGTACTGAGGGTTACTTCTGAATATGGCTACAAACTAAATAAGCATTCGCGGACAATGGTCCAGGTATGGTCCTAAAGCACGCACTGGATAGACACAGTAAACATAAACATGTCTCAACCGATGCCTCTGCACGGAAAAAATTTATCCGTAAAAAAGTCACGAACTAGTAGCTAGGTCTCGGATATGAGAAAAATTCATTGGATATTTATGTATTTTCGTAAATAACCTCCGAACTTTGAGAAAGATTGACGAACTCGATGTGAAAATTCTAAAACGGTTCATCACTTTTTTTTACGTGAATAATTAAAAAAATATTACGAGTGATTGGGAAAAGATTCTCAGAGCACTCACGAGCTTGCCCGACAAATCTGGGAACTCGAAACTAAGTCTCCCTGTACGTGGCCCACGCTCACACGCGCGGTGCGTGTGTGCGCTCGTATGTGTGCCTCGAGCACGTCGGATGAGTGGCTAGAAGTTTTATAATACCTATTTTTTTTGGCCTCGATGGCTGCGCGTGTTTACGCACTCCTGGTTTATGTTTAGAAACTGGTGAGTCAGCAGTCTTTGAGGTTCGAATCTTCTGAGTTGCGAATTTATAAATTAATATAAAATTAAATCGCACAAATAAAATGTTTCCTCTTTTTATTTCAGTCTGAAATTTTCAGGAACTGTTCGTAGGAAATTCAAACTGTTCGTAAGAAACTTCGAAATTTATCCATATATTTCTCATAGAAATAAGGATTTAATGTTTCATTTTTTTATCTCGTATCCGAGACCTAGCTACAAGTTCGTGACTTCTTCACGGATAAATTTTTTCCGTGTGGGAAACCGAACGATCTTCCAGAATATATAGTCTTATCCTCGCATGCAGGGCTCACCAAATATAGTTGTAAGTGCCGTTCAAAACAATCGAAAACGCCCGACTCCCGACAGTGATCTCAATGCTTTTAAGTGCACTAATCAACTAAGGGACGACCTGTGGTGCGAGAAACACCCGGACCTCTCCCACTTTTCGCACTAACTGCTGCTAAACCGTGCCGCTCTTTTCCGCAAAAACGACTATATAACAGGAGCGCCTACTCTCCTGCAGCCAGAACAAGCCGACAACAGAGAAAGAGAGGCGACACTAAAACCAACCGCCGGCAGGTATCCAATAGAGGAAGAGCGATGCCTTAGGACCAGGAGAAACATCAACATACAGGTTTCTCCCAAGCCCAAAGATCTGGTTGCACTGGATCATGCGCTTAGTGGCGATTTTTTCGAAGAATGCGACATCTGGACCATCAACTGTAGTATGTATGATGCAGCGAGAACTTTGGCGGATGCAAGCCGTAAAACAAAACTACATAACATCTGGCAGGAATTTCACTGCCAGCGTTCGACATTTGGCGCGCGAACTGCGGATCCGTCATCACAACCTCAAAAAGTCAACGCTGCTGACCATCAGGCAGCATATTACTAACAGAATAAAGGTAGTATGTGACGCTAGGAGAAATCTAAAGTGGAGAGAGAGGTGGGTCAGAGAAAATGAACAGTTTTTCTCGTAACCATCTTGACTCTTCCGAAACCCTCCAGTTACTGTCGACCCCCCGCCCAAAACAGAGGAGGTCGAGGCATTTAGGAGAGAAGTCAATGAAATTCAGCATCCACTAGATGAAGACACAGTGAACACAAACAGCTTGAAGGATTAAGAGGCATGAAGAACTATTCCATTCTGGGTCTGGATAGTAGCAAGAGCTTCTGGTGGAAGAAGATTCCTTCAATCGGCCAGCATCTGGCCTGCATTTTCACCTCATATCTAAAGTCCTCCCGAAGACGGGCAAATTGTCTGATCCTAAGAATTACAGGCTAATTATATACCATTAAGCCATTTCCCTTTCGGCGAGCTTCAAGGGGTAAGCGTGACACTACCCGATTCGGGTAGTGTTTCTAGGTGGATAGTTTCTTGTAGTAAATAACTACAAGTGTGGGCTCACCACACCCACGGCCGCCAACAGCAACGCAGTAGTATCAGACGGTCACCCATCCAAGTACTAACCGCGCCCAACACTGCTTAACTTCAGTGATCTAACGGGAACTGGTGTCTCCAGCGTGGTATGGCCGTTGCCATACGATGACGTGTATTAATACGCTGTATGAGATCTTCACAGCTGTCATAAATTATAGAATTATTCGGATAATCGGACCTGTGTGACGAGAGATGTACGAACATTGCGGCTCAAAGAAAGGAGTAGCAGGATTTCGGGAGAGCCTTCTCATCGACAGATGTGTCTGCAAAGACGGAGCATCCTACCAGCGCTGCCTATCAACACACATAGCGTGTCGATAATCTATCTAATCTGAAAAACATCGTCTGACAACTAACAACATTGTCTTCCAGAGAGGCGTCTTTCAGGGCGACACCATGAGCCCTCTCCTCTTTTGCCTTTCACTATTTCCACTACCTGAGCTCGTCGACAGAAGCGCTATACAAAACCTCGGCGCTGGAGTGACCTATACATGCCTGGACGTAACGTCTATGAAGGATGCTCTCTGATGAAAATACAAACGTCCTATCTGACAGATTTGGTTCTCCGAACTGTTAGCGATGAACAAAGTATCTGAAACAAACTTACTTTCTGTCCCGGTAGTACTCTCTTTATTTAGAGTGGTTCTATGCACGAAGGATGAGCTCAAATCCCCCGACATTGGGTCACGACATGTTATGCACATGAGCAAAAGCTTGCACCTCAGGTCTTCCGTTCCACGACTTTGCATCTCACGCCGTCGAGGTGGGAATACTGGATCTCGAATGTCTTCACAATAGGATCATTCTGGGTGCAGCGCATATATTTGCAAATGGACGAGACCCTCTTCTTAAAATGGTCAGGAAACACGAAGAAGTGGGCAAAGCTGCATTTCTGTGAAAACAAGTGTAGGAGGCTGTTTAAACACTTGGCGTTGACTTCAATATCAGGGGTGGGCAAAAATCATCAAACATTATGCATCTCGAGTACTCACTTCTGAAGGCCCGGGTCAAGAAAGCACAGGAGAATAACTTCTACGAACAGCTCCTCGACAACAGGATGCACGGCATCTTTCTCAAAAATGAGAAGCATCAGTCGGTTTCGTTTGAGCTAACGTTTGCTTTCCTCAAATCATAAAATAGATCGATAAAGCCTTTCAGAGTTTATTTAATTATAATTTAGTGTAAATAAATATTTAAAAAGGTGGTAGCCTGTCCAGTTTGTAGGCGTTATAAAGATGTTCATGCAAGGATGTGTTTTCATACGTAAGTGAAGTTATTAAATAGTAAAATCAAAAATCTAACAACAACAAAATAACCCTAAAATATGAAAGTATTGTACCCAAGTAATACAAATTGTTGTTCTTGTTCCTTATATTATAGAAATATTGTAAATTGCATTTTAATGTTATTTTATCGTTAGGTTCCCATTAAAAGATGAGAAAAGAATGGAGGCCTGGTGTTCTGCAATGAATTTGCCTAGAGAAAGAGTATCAAAGTATTGGAGAATTTTTAGTTAGAAATATTACTTTATAACCAAAAAACACCAATTTTCAACTAAAATTATGAATCTTCAACCAACAAAAATTTCTTTTAAGAAAGTAGTTCAAGGTTTAACAAAGGAGTTGTAATTTCAACCTAAAAAGATGAATTTTCAACGAAAAATGTAACAGATGATATTTCAAAAATTACCAGTTGAACCTACAAAAACGAATTTTCAACAAAATACTTGAATCATTAAGTAAAACAGATTACTTTTTAACCAGGCAGTTGCATAACACATAATACAATACAGAAAGAGATGAATTTTCAACTACAAAAAATGTCAATCAAATTGTTTAATTTTTAAGCAAAAAGTCGAATTTTCAACCAAGAAGTATGACTTTTTAACAAAATTACAGAATTTTCGACAGAATAATTCAATTTCAAACAGAATATTCAATTTAACAGTATATAGACTTTTCAAACGCAAATAATGAACTTTCAACCAAAAATAGTTGGATTTTCTTATTGGGCTCTATTAGTTTAGTTCGCATTTAAGTGAAGCAACGAAAAAATATGGAAAAAATAAATAAAATTTTGATTATTTGTCAACTAATTAATAACATTTTAAATGAACATTGAAGTTCTTTTTTAACAGTCCTAAAATATATGGTTAGAAAACTAAAAATTTTGGTTAAAAAATAAAGTTAATTTTCCATTGCACATTTTTTGGTTTCAGACTACACATAATTTTAATACTTGAAAAATTTTATGACACTATTTTTCAAATTTGTGACACTTTCTACACTATTTTTGATCCCCTAAGTGAGTCCGAGGCCTATACGTGATAGTTATATGTACAGGTATGCTAAGTTTTCATAGAAATGTTAAACAGAAACACTTAAACCTTCACTTAAAACCTTAAGTCCTTTAATTTTAATGTTTCTATATAAATGTAATTGTCACAAAATAATAATTATTATAGCATTTTCAATAAAATGGCAGGAGAATTTAAGGTCAGCAAGTTCTTTTTATAAGCTAACTGAAACAGGATATTTTGCTTGAATGTTTTTGAAAATTAAATTTATTATAACTACATATTTATAATCTATTATTTATAATTGTTTTAAAAACAATAACCATATAGAATATTTAGGCAATGCGCGGGGCCTCCGATTCACTTGACAGAGACCTGGAATAGGAAAAAGCAGATCTACCTCTCAAATGTTTTTTCTCTCTGAAGCCCATTTCCATTCTCTCCATAGCGTTATCGGTCCATTTCTATATGTCGAGGGTCCCCACATTTTGAGCCAAGATGTTCCCGATAACACCCAGATAGCAAGCGTGTGAGGCACGTTACTCGCACTGCATGCGAGGCACGCAATGCGTGCTGAAACGCAGCGTTATCGCTCGCACTTCGTGCAAGCACATAATGTGCGAGGCATATGAGTCGCATATTGTGATAGGTGAATTTTTGAATAATAATAATATAAATTATTAATATTATGAAAATACTACAAATTTCAACCATTTTCCTACTATTAAAAAGATGTAAAATACTAATTTCAATTTTAAAAACAGAATTGTATTTTTGATGGACCGACAATTTATAAATTACCAAAAAGAAACAAATTTTTGCAAGTTCCATATTAGACAACTATGTGTTTGTTATTTTTATTATTTAAACAAATTATTTTCAATTTAGTTTACCCTGCTTATTCTATATTTACGGATCAGGTTTTAAATAAGCAGTTCCTAGTTCCCACCTGATCACGTGGCAAGAAACATATCCATACAACATGGCGTTCCTTTCGGTTGCGGTGGTTAGGCTAGGTCGTTTAGCGATTCGTCATTGAATGTTGACAATTTGCAGTCTTCGTGGGCACTCAGATATTTTATCATTTTATTATATTGACTTAAAATCATTTCTGGTTGTAAACAGTGTTCGTGTTCGCTGATATATAATTTCGAGTGAATAACGTTTCGTCTGGTAAATAAATAATAATACTGAAGGTAAATACATACTTATTTTTTAATGTATCGATTGGATCATTTTGACCCTGAATGTATTTTTTTGTTATTTTTTTGTGTGAGATACTAAATATAGACCATTTTAAAGTGTGAAGTCGAATGTTTTTCAGAGAATGCACGATTGTTTTTATGAGAGGCTTGAAACATAAAAATATTTTTCGAATGCGTTAATTCAAAAAAACATTTCTTATCTTAATAAAAATTACGTTCAAGATGAATTACTTGCTTTTTATTTAAAAATCTGCATTTAAATATATATACATACCGTCCGCAAGAACCCGCAACGTGTGCTCGCACTATGCCCGCACGACGTGCGACGCACCTGTTACGCATATGAGGACGCATCTGCGTCATCGCTTGCGTGCACGCCGTGCGACAAAATCCGCACGCGTGCGACGCATGTGCGTCGCACTATGCGCGCATATTGCTATCTGGGCAGCTACAGAGCGTGTCATGCACACTTCGAGCACTTAAGACACATACTATCTAGTTTTCCAACTCACGCGGAAACGAAATACATCCAAAGGCACAATACAGCACTAGGAGTGCTTTATTATCATTTCTGTCACTCTTGCGGCCTTAGTTCTGATACCGCTACGTCAAACGCTCCCAAGGAAATAGAGTCAATTGTCGAAAATGAGAAGTGCCCAATATCGCGTACTTGAGGCCTGACGAATATTCCGTACCAGCCGACAAGAACATCACCGCCAAGGAGAGTGAACAGAAAGAGAGGTATAAAGACCTTATAAGGGAGTTGCGACGGTTATACCTGGATAATTCTATTAAGCTAATCGTCTTGATCATAGGCGCTCTTGGAGGTGCCAAGATTTCACTGGTTAATAGCCTGAAAAGCATCCCTGTGTGTCAACAAAATGCTGAGACACTTGCGGGGAAAATGCAGAAGGCGGTCGTCCTTGGGTCGATCCGTGTCCTCAGGGTGCAACAGACTTTTGCCGGATCGTCGGTTGAATGTTAGGTAAACGGTGTTTTAACTAATCGTGACTTTAAGTTCGGATTACGAGGTACGCACGTGTTCACATGTTCGCCATTAGCAAAGTATATGCTCGAAAGGCAGTCGCGCTAAGAAAGCATTCAAGGTGTGGCCTGACACTACCTCAAAATGTATCGCTCTTGTTGAAAGGCAGATAAAGAGACAGATATAGGACTGTTTATTTCATTTTTTTTATTTTTATATTTCTGTATTTTTTCCTTATGGGATTTAATTCCTCGTGCAGATGAGGCCCGAAAGTCTAAAGACCAGCATAGTCCACTCCGGTACAAACGAACGATCTCGACTTTCAGACTCGGTCAGTGGGCAACTGACCCTCAAAATTAAGTAGGTATTCGTGCCCTAAGACACTTATATGTTACGCAACTGCGAATTAGTCGTTGATCAGGATTTTGGCTCGGATGATCCAAAACATTCTCAACTCTTGGCTCAAGGTTAACTGTTGTCCTCCATGGAATGTGAGGATGTGTGCTTGTAGGATGATTGAATACGATAGTTGATCCCGTTTCGGTAGTATAATTGGATGTTTTTCGTCGAAGCTCAGTAGGGAATTCTGAAGACGACCTTCTACTCTCGGGATTCCATTACCGTCCAGTAAAGGATATAATTTCAAAAGCTCACTCTTTCTTGAGATTTTCTTTTCGTTTTGCAAAGTCATGCATTCTGCCTGAAAATGAAGAAGCTAAGCGGACTTGAGCCAGAAATTGAGACTTCTTGTTAACTCCTCCGTCGTAAGATAGGGTTTAACTGTCCTGGGATTGATAGAACACAGTCTGCAGAACCTGTAAATGTTTTTTTATTTATTAAAACGTTTATTTTTTAGCCTGCTGGCCTTAAAAAATTGACTT
>CAKNYM010013192.1:0-12273 GCA_932195095.1 Andricus curvator | reverse complement strand
TCACTTGATTCTGTTTGGCTGAAAGGATAATTTGATGGCCCACCAACATTTTTATCCTTATATCCTGATAATGCCAATAGAATATGCAAGTCGTTTCATTTTTTATTTTTTAACATCCACTACATCAGTTTTGGAAAAATATTACATGACTAGAATTTTTAACAAAAAGTCGGCTGAAATGACTTACTCCAGGATCTTTCCTTACTCCAGGATCTTTTAATGACTTCTTTTCATTAAGATGGTAAAGAATTGACATAAGGGAAATTTTTACTTTGTTTTTTATACAGTGTAATAGTTTTTTATGTCTTCTGTGTCTAGGCGATACATATTTATACGGCTGAGGAGGCCCTTCGTCGAAGGGCGAAACTATAAAGTTTCTTAATAAATTTTGGACCAGTATAACAACAATCATAACATCTTCTAATTAATTTTATTACCTGCCGACATCAAATAACATCATCTAATCACACTGTAAGTTAATAAGCCTGTCATGCCTGAGAGCCTGTGCTTCCTCGCTGACCCACTATCCGGCTCGAAGGACCAAAAATGTTAATGAATTATGACGGACTGGCGTGGGGTAGCGAAGGAATCACGTTTGGTCATGTCAAAGTCGATGAAAGAAAGGAAACAAGACAATTCATCACCGTTATTACTGAAAACTTCAAAATACCTGTTATCGAGTTAATCCAAAATACGGGTTCCTGAGCCTACCCAACAAGGTGCTCCTTTTGTACCCAAAAAAAGGTTTTGGGTTGTTGGAGAAAATTGGCACAGATGTAGCCTCCGGAAGGTACGACCACGATCGTTCACCGAACGATCGATCCCGACGCGACCGGAAGCATTTCCGTGTTAAATCAAATTATCCATATAATTTGCGTTTATATAGTAAAATATATACTATATTTCAGCTGTAAACACGTCTCACGACCATGAGGTAGGTGGTTACAGTCTGCGACGAATTCAATACGATGATCCGGCAAAAGTCTCGTGCACCCTGAAGACACGGAGCGACCCAAGGACGACCGTATTCTGCATTTTCCCCGCAAGTGTCTCAGCACTTTGTTGACACGCAGGGATGCTTTTCAGGCTATTGACCAGTGTAACCTTGGCACCTTCAAGAGCGCCGTAGATTAGGACGATTAGCTTAACAGAATATTGCGGGTCAAGGAGAACTATATCAGGCCTCGAGTGCGCAACAGAAACAATTGTCGAGAATATAAAGTTTCAGTGTATGCGGCACTTCTCATTTTCGACAATTGACTCTATTTCCCTAGGAGCGTTTAGCGGAGCGGTATTTCGGCTAATGCCGTGAGAGTGACAGAGATGGTAATAAAGTACTCTTAATGCCACATTGTGCCTTTGGATGTAGGTCGTTCCCGCATGAGTTGGGCAACTAGATAGTATGTGTCCTAAATGCTCGGGGTGTGCATGACACGCTCTGCAGCTATCATCGGGAATTTATCGGTTCAAAATGCGGTGACGGTATGCTAGAGTGGAAATTACACCGTCCGACTTCAATCCGGGTGATTTAAGGAAAGCAAACGTTAGCTCATACGACATCGACTGATCTTTCACATTTCTGTGGAAGATGCCGTGCATCCTCTTGTCGAGGAGCTGTTCGCGGAAGTTTTTCTTATGTGCTTTCTTAATCCGGGCCTTCAAGAGTGAGTATTCAAGATGGATAAGATTTGATACATTTTGCTCACCCCTGATATTGAAGTCAAGGCCGAGTGTTTCAGCAGCCTCCTCCTCTGCTTTGTACAAAAACGCCCCTTTGCCCATTTCTTTATGTTTTCTGACCATTTTAAAAAGAGGGTATTGTCCATTTGCGACTATATGTGCTGTACCCAGAATAATCCTGTTGTGAAGACATTCAAGATTCAGTATTCCGCGACCACCTTGACGACGTGAGATGTAAAGTCGCGGAACAGAAGACTTAAGGTGCATGCTTTTGTTCATGTGCATAACCTTTCGGGACCCGATATCAAGGGATCTGAGCTCGTTCTTCGTCCATGGAACCACTCTAAGTTAATAGAGTACTACCGGGACGGCGAGCATGTTTGTTGCAGATACTTTGTTCCTCGCCGACAGTTCGGAGGACCAAATCTGCCGGATGAGACGTTTGTATCTGCTTTGGAGAGTATCCTTTATAGATGTCACGTCCTGAATGCGGCTCTGTGGCATGCCCAGGTATGTATAGGTCTCTCCAGCGCTAAGGTGTCGTAAAGCGCTTCTGTCGACGAGCTCATGGTCTTCGTGGATGCCATTAAGTTTTCCTTTCTTCAAATTAACCTTAGCGCACTTCTCTAACCCGAACTCCATTCCAATCTCTTTAGTGTACTATTTGACAATATCTAGAGCTAGATGTAGTTTCTCTTTATTTTTAGCATATATCTTAAGATTATCCATGTAAAAGACGTGAGTGACCTTATGCTTTCGATTTCGAGATTTGCCGCTGAGGTACTCTTCGGACTGGCGAAGTGCGAGAGATAGTGGCAATAATTTGAGTGAAAAGAGGAGAGGGCTCATGGTGTCGCCCTGAAACATACCTCTCTGAAAGGTGACACTGTTAGTGATCACACGATGTTTTCCAGAAGAGAGAGTAAATCTGGGTTTCCAAAGCGGCATTAATCTCTCTATGCACCTCACGATATGTAGATGAACCTTCAAGCTTTCCAACAGACAGATGATAAGTCTATGGGAGGTTGAATCGAAAGCTGTCCGGTAATCAACCCAGGCTATCGATAGGTAGCGCTGATAGGATGTTGGGTCTTTACAGACACATCTATCGGAGAGCAGGTTTTCCCGACATCCTGCTACGCCTTTCTTTGAGCCGCGTTGTTCGTACATCTCTCGCCACACAGATCCAATTGTCCGAACAATCCTATCATTAAGGATAGCTGTGAAGATCTTATTCAGTGTGTTCAGACAAGTTATTGGCCTGTAATTCTTAGGGTCAGCTAAGTTGCCCGTCTTCGGTAGGAGCACTGTGCGCCCTTCCACCAACCACTCCGGAATAGGCTCTTCCGACTTCAGATATGAAGTGAAAATACGGGACAGATGCTGTTGGGTGGAAGGAAACTTCTTCCACCAGAAGGTCTTGATACCAGCTGGTCCCGGAGCGGAATAGTTCTTCATGCCTCTTAATACATTTTTCACCTCCTCGGTAGTGATATGTGGGCATTCCTCCTCAGGTGTTATGAGGGCACTGCGCAGCTCCTTGAAGCTATTTATGTTCTTCGAGCTTTCTTTCAGTGGATGCTGGACTTCGTGAACTTCTCTCCAAAATGCCTCGACCTCCTCTGGTGTGGGCGGGTGCACGAAAGTAACAGGAGGGTCTTGGAAGAGTCGAGATGGGTCAGACAAAAACTGTTCATTTTCTTTGACCCACCTCTCTCTCCGCTCTAGAATTCTCCTAGCGTTAGATAGTACTCGTATTCCGTCAACAATATGCTGCCTGATGGTCAGTAGTATAGTATATAATATAGTAGTAGTACAGTAGTATACAGTAGTAGTAGTAGTAGTATATAGTAATATATATATATATATATATATATATATATATATATATATATACAGGGTGTCCCGGACAAAAGTGTCCGGACTTATATAGCTGTATAATAATTAAAAAAATAGATCGAAAATTTATTTTCCAAAAATCAGTTGAAGTTTTAGTTTTTTTTGTTATAAAATATTTAAGCTGGACCAATCAGGAGCACCGTATAAACAGTCGTGTGTGCGTGAACGGGATTCCAACGCAGTGTTATCGAAGCGAGCGCAGAGGTGGGGTTAGCGACGGGAGAACACTACGTTGGAATGCCGCTCACGAACACACAACTGTTTATACGGCGCTCCTGATTGGAACAGCTTGAATAATTTATAACTCAAAAACTAAAACTTCAACTGATTTTTGGAACAGGAATTTTAGATTTATTTTTTTTAATTTTCATATGGCCATATAAGTCCGGACATTTGAGTCTCGGACATCCTGTATATGTATATATATGTATGTGTGTGTCTGTGTGTGACCGTCCGCGAAGAAAGGGACCTAATGCGGAAAAATCGATTTTCATTTTCTTACGCCAATCGATAGTTTCTGAGTTACTCTTTCATTTCCAATAATCAGACATTTTTTAAGTTAATTAGTTTTCTTGTTATTAAGCTACAAACATAGGCATGATAAGCGGACGCGGAGGCCCAACGAGAGGCCTACGAAATCCAGCCTCACTAATTACCACTACAGCTGTACGCGACGTGTCCGTGAGCTCCACTGGCTCGTGCCTAAAAGTGTAGTGGTAACTGGAGGGGGTGATTTTCGTAGACGCATCCCCACTTTTCAAATGCTGGCTTGCGGGCTCTGCTACGATCGCCCGTCCTGGAAAATTCAGCTTTGACGCATTAGGGCCCTTTCTTCGCGGACGGTCGCATATAATTGAAAAAATAGTTAAACAACCACCGCAGGGTGCCACTGGGAGCAACTGCCATCTAAAAATCTGCCCGCTGTGCGGGCATATTCTAATCGCGCGCTGGACAGGGGGCTCGCTTCGCTCGCAAGTTTGAGCGCGCCTATGGCGCGCGACTATTAGTTCTCGCTATTAGTCTCAGGTCAACCGTCGATAGAGTACAATTTTAACTTTCTACAAATTTCATCCTGGTCCTGAATTTCCATTAGCTTTTCGATATAGACGTCTCTTATTGTATAACTGCCCGCAATAAAAGTCACGAACGCACCAACTTCATCGTCCAATTCTTCCGCGCTGCCCTTGTCTGATAATGGGCTTCTCGATAGACAATCTGCTACTTCAAGAGTTTTTTCTGGTACGTATTGTACTTCGTATCTATAGCGCATCAATCTGAGTCCAAAACGTTGTAAACGCAGAGATAGATCTGCTAAGAGCTTCGTTTGTAATATCTGAACTAGGTCCGCCCAAGTCATGCTAATGCTTCGCGTTCCATTTGTGCGTATTTACATTCATTTGAGGTTAGTGTTTTTGATGTGTAAGCTACAATTTCGTGAGGCCCGTTTTCCTCTTTTTGAAATAAGCAAGCACCGACACCATAAGAGCTGGCTTCAGCACTAACGATCATTTGTTTTTCATCATACAAAAAAGCTAGAGTAGGAGCAGTGGTCAGTATCTGCTTTACTAAGTTGAATTTCTCTCTTTGCTCTGGACACCATACGTACATTACATTATTTTTCAAAAGACTATAAAGAAGTTCAGGAGTTTGAGATCGGTTTTTGATGAATCTAGCGGCGAAATTCACCATACCTCGAAATCTTTGGAGTTCAACTTCATTCGTTGACTCGGAAAATTCTGCAATTGCTGTTAGTCTATCTGAATCTATATCAATTCCACATTCCGAGAAGATATATCCTAAGAATTTTACTTTTCCAACACCGAATTCGCATTTTCTCTACTAATTGTGAGACCTTCTGCCTCTAGTTTCTTGAGAACCGTCCTCAGAGTTTCGTCGTGTTCTTCAATAGTATGACCAAATACTAGAATATTATCTACGTGAGACACTGCACCTTTTATCCTAGATCAAATTGTCGAAAACAAGTTCACAAAGTACTCAGGTGCGCAAGAAATTCCGAATGGTAGTCTTTTAAATTTAAATCTCCCGAATGGAGTGATAAATGTAATTCAAAGTTGACTCTGCTCATCTAATTCAACCTGATAAAACGATAGACTTACATCTAATTTTGAGAAAAACTTAAGACCTTTTAAGCGAGCGAGAGTGAGTTCAACTTTTGGAATAGGAAAATACGGTCGCAGCAGGCTCTCATTTAGTTTTGAATTATCACAACATAACTTTATTCCATCACCTTTGGGTACACAAACAATTGGTGCAACCCAATCAGTGACGCAGTCGACTTTATCAATTACATCTAGGGTGACATGACCAGTGAATGAACACCCCCCAGTGAATGAACATTGCTATGAAAAGTCCAAATATTAAGACTAGGCGCGCTCTGTTGATAATTTTGAGGTATGCAACAGTTAGAATAGGATCTCCTAGAGGGCAGTGCAAACTCAAAATTATCGACAGAGCGCGCCTAGTCTTAATATTTGAACTTATCATAGCAATGTTCATTCACTGGGGGGTGTTCATTCACTGGTCATGTCACCCTAGTTTCTTTAGTCTTATCAATTCTTTTTCGAATTTTCCTAACATAGCGAGAGGAACAGTACGTGGAGATTTTTGTGCATACGGTTGAGCATCCGACTTTAACTTTATTGTTATTATTTCCGAAAATTCCCCTATTTCTTTACCTAAACTAGGAAACTCATCTGAGAAAATGAAGTTAGTGGGGAATTTCATTTTCGGGATTTCCATTAACACATTTGTAAATTCCTTTATCGAATTTCACAATAGCAAACCCTGCCGATGAAGCGGCACTGAAACGGCACTGGCCAGGGACGGGCTGGGACATCAATGCTTCCCTAGCATTTTTTAGGTAGGCGGCCCTTTTTTGTACCCCCCCCCCCCCCCCGTTGTTAAGCTATAATATATTGAGCAATATACTAATTTTTTGACAAGCCATAATCCCCCCAACCCCACAATTTTATCCACTTTTTATTGGTCCTAGCTTTATCATTGTACTGAGCTCCTTCTTTTAAACCTTGATTCGTTTCGATATCTCCATTCAAGCCGGAGATAATTTCATCTTGCATTGACAATTCTGGTGACCAAATTTTTAATATTTTTTAATTTTCAAAGTTGGGTCAAACTATGCATTTGTTCATAAGATTTGTTTATAACATAAACAAATAATATCGATTGACAATTCTTCGTCACTAAATATCACACTTATGTAATTTGAAGACGATTAGAAAGAAAAACTATTACTTTCTGTCTATAAATGATCTAACTATGCTTTTGTTTATAAAATAAACAAATAATATCGAATGAACAATATTAATCACTAAATATCACCATTTATATAATTTAAAGTTACTAAGAAAGAAAAACGATTAGTTTCTGCTAATAAACGACTAAAGTATGCATTTGTTTACATAATTTGTTTACAAAATAAAAAAATTATACCATACAACAAATTTTCATGATCGAACGTGATCCTGTTGATAAAATGAAGCAATTTTCACTTATAAATATACTTTGCAAGCAAAATTCCCTATATGTTGACATTTTGTTAATATAATTTGTTTATAACAGTTAGATTCGATATACTGTAAATTATTGCCAACGGCGATACCACGCTGGAAACACCAGTTCTCGTAAGATCACTGAAGTTAAGCATTGTTGGGCGCGGTTAGTACTTGGATGGGTAACCGTTCAGGAATACTGCGTGCTGTTGGCCCGTCGTGGGTGTGGTGGGCCCACATTGATAGTAAATATCCACCTAGAAACACTACCCGAATCGGGTAGTGAGGCAATGAACTTTCGAGTTCGAACTGCTAATCAATGTATGTATGTATGTATACTGTAAATTATTTATATTCTTTGGATACTTTGTAATTCATTTTCGTCGAGAATGGGATTAACTAAGTTATTGATTTGAAGATGAAAAATAATAATTAAAAATTTTCTCATTTTCGTTCGTTCTTTATTTATATAAAAAATATAAAATGACAGAAATTGAAAAATCTAATCCATAGTCGCACTTTTTCAACTATCGCTGATCACTTCTAAAAACAAAAATTGAAAATCGCTTGACAATTGTAGGCTGTACGTGATATTGAATAGTAAATACCCGATTTGGCCCACTGTGCGCCCCCCCTGCACCTAAGCTTTTGCGAACTAAAATTAAAGCGCCCCCAATGCACCTAGCCAGTTTACGAACTAAAATAGACGATAGACGCTCCTACTTGAGTGGTTAAGCAGAACAACGTACGTTGTTCTTTCAAGAGGACGAGTCGACGTTGAAACTTAATCCATCTGTCCATGTCAGACATAAATGCTAAACTTCGATAATTTAGAGTTAACAAATGTTTTAAAAATGTTTCTAACGTAAAAATCCCTGATGAAATAGCTAGATCTTTAGCCTTGGGAAAAAAATTTGGTAATATTTTATTCTCAAGCTTTGGCGCGCCTTTTCATCAGAGGTTTATTAAAATTTCTCCTTGTCACCTCTACAATTAATTTCCTTCATGTCAGTTTATCTTGCATCGTCCGTCTGTAAACACCATACCAGTTATAATGTGACACTTTTATAAATTATTGGAGCCTCTACAAAATCTTTGAGGTTTCAATTGGAAAAATTATTACTTTTACTATTTTTTAAAAAGGGAAGTTTTTTATAAATACTACAATGTGTTTTAACTCAGGTATGACAATAACTATTTCATTTTTATTTTTGTAAAATTCGTATTTCAATGAAGACATAATTTATGTGACTGTAAAAATTCCTTCCTTTTTTAAATTATAGATTTGTTTTATCAACTCTTGACAAATACCCGCAGTGTTGGGGAAACGTTGAGGATTTCTTCTTTTTTTAAATAAATATGTTTTTTACATATTTTTGGAAATTTTATTTTGACTTCATGTTGACCGTAAGACCGACTATATTAGCAATAATTGGCTGAAGTATTTAGTGGATGATAGTTAGAATTGAAAAAAATACCAAGAATGTCATATATAAATGTTAGCGTCCCGCAAGAAAAGCTTCTACTTCGTCGGTATAGAGTTTGATATAGTGGCACATAGCCGGATTATTTCGCGACATTTAGCCCCAGGTTAAAAAAAAGAAGCACCGGAGCACTTTTAAAGATGGAACTTCGAAAAACCGCTTTTCGAGAAAAACTTATTGCAAGTTGGCGAGTGCCCCATAAGCGCACATGTTATATTTTTTCTTTAACAGTGCATTGCGTGAATAGTATGAACTGACGGTTTTTTTTAAATGAGCGCAATGTTTTTGTAACGAGTCGTAGGTAAGGGCGCCATAGGCGCCCTCATGGAGAATAGACATAAGGAGACCAAAGTCCTGTACGTTGACTTCACGAAAAATGAGCATGTTTTTTCGCGAAGTACTCACGCCTGAACTTCCCGTGCGTGGCGCTAGTATGAAGATACGTACAAATATTGCCTTGTATAGCGGCCATATTTTTTGTACATATGTTCATACCAGCGCCACGAACGGGAAGTTTAGGCGTGTGTACTTCGCGAAAAAATATGCTCATTTTTCGTTACATTACTTTGGTCTCCTTGTGTCTATTCTCCATGGACGCCCTAACCGGAGAAGAGTTACAAAAAACATGGCGCAAGTTTAAAAAAAAGCCGTTAGTTCACAGGAGTCACGAACGATACTTTTTATAACAAAATCATAAATGGCGTGTTTTCATGCCTCCATAGACAAACGTAAAATCGCGTTCTGAGTCGGTGAAGGCACACACGAGAGTTTTCCTTATAAAATCATGAATAATGTGAAAGCGGGTGAAACTATATTTGTGTAAAATTACTCTCAAGCGTTACGAAAATATGGAGACACACACAAATCGAGCTCTTTCTTGAACGCTGACGTCACACCGTGCTTACTGAACCCTCATTTATAACTTATAACTTATAACTTACACCGCTCAAAACGCCTACTTTTGCGTTTGTCTATGTAGGCATGAAAATACGCCATTTTTATGATTGCGGTCTGAAAATATAAAATTTACCCACTCTTGATAACTTCCGGAACATATATGTATAAGGCCATAAGATAGAGCATATATTGAAGTATGTGAGGGGGAAACAGCTCCTAAAATTGCAATCCGCAGCCGAGGTGAATTACTCCAGAATATATCGGGTTACCCTGCATTATCCCCAAATACAGAATTACTCTGGATTACTTAAAATTACTTCGGACTGAATAGAATTACTCTGTATTACATACAATTATAGTAGATCACACCGCCTAAACTAGACTCACGCGAATTTTCAACTAAAATGTTGCATCTCCAACTAAAAAATTAATTTTTAACAAAGTAGTTGAACTTTCAACCATGCAGATGAATTATCAAACAAAAAATGCATTTTCAACCAAGAATATAAATTTTCTTTCAAAAAAGGGGAATTTTCAGTAAAATACATGAATTTTCAAAAAGAAAGTTAATTTTTAACCAAATAGTTCAATTTTCCACCGAAGTAGATGAATTTTTAACCCCAAAAGACGAATTCCCAACAAAAAATGACTGTTTTTTTAATTTTCTACTAAAAAAGACGAATTTTTAACAAAATTCATGAATTTTCAACCAAATAGTTGAATTTTCAACAAAGAAGTTCAGTTTTCATCCAGATAGATGCATTTTCAAGTTCATTTTTCCACCTGAAAGGAAGAATTTTCATTAAAATAGTTAAATTTTCAACCAAAAGAATGACTTTTTAACAGAATTGTTAAATTTTCTACACGTAGATCAATTTTTCACCAAATAGTTGAATTTGTAACACAAAACATGAATTTTCAAAGCAAAAGAATTATTATCTGCAGAAAAAGAAGACTTTTCAACAAAATAGATGAATTTTCAACTAGAAAAGGTCAATTTTTAACTAAAAATTGAACAGTTAAATTTTTAGTCAAGGAAATTGATTTTCAACAACAACAAAAAAACAAATCGTCAACACAATTGTTAAAATCTATTTGGATTACCTGTGTACATTACGGCAGATTACCTGGATTACTTTAAATTACATTTTAATTACTGTGGATTGCTCGGAATTACAAGTCGATAAGGCTGGATGAGAAGTGGACTACTCTAGATTAAAAATGAATTACCCCAGATCACGAGTAGATTACTCAAATTACAAATGGATTACTCAGCCTTGCAAAAGTGGACTGCATCGCCTTACATGTGGATTACTGTAAAATACTGGGACTACTCCAAATTACTTCAATTACGTCGGATTACAAGTGGATTTCGCCTAATGACACTGAATTACTCTGATTACACTGGATTACCAGTTCGGACAACCGAATTTTAACCCTCTCAGCCTACACTGGGTGTATTACACCCGGAAGATATTTTCGACTCGCTGTTTTTACCGAAAAGTTGTTTCAGTTTTGTGAAAATATTTACAGTATGTGTTGAATTCATCTTATTAATTTTACAATACTTATTTTTGTGAGACTTTTAGCTACAGTTTAAAAAAAATGTATTCTGATGCGTTAATTTTATCCAAAGATACTCAACTTTAAACTTTGGCCGGGTACAAACCACCCAGTGTAGGCTGAGCGGAAAATTTCGGAAGTGTAGGCTTTGAGGGTTAAAACTGCTTTTTTAAAAACAGTTACATCAATTTGAAGCTAGCAAATAACATTAATAAAACATAAAAACTCATTTGCTCTATGCGAACTGACTATTTGTTGCAACGCGATAAAATGACTTCTTAGAGGATTACTGACTATTATAAAAAATGTGTATTTCAGTTGAAACTTTTGAATAAGCGTTAGTTTTTTCTCATTCATAAAACAGTTTTTAGGTTATATTGACAACGATATTCTTTCCTTTTATTTTACTCGTTATTTGATTTTGTGCAATATTTGTTGGACCAAAAAAATGCTGGAAAAACAATTGTTTCTCTTGAGCTTTTCTAAAAAAATAAAAATAAATTCAAAGATTTCACATGTGGGATGTTAAATGTTATATTTATTTAAAAAATAATTATTTGCAATCATCTTGAGAACGGCACATTTGCCAGAGGCTAGGCATGCCGAAGATTTTTCGATTCAGGAGACCTTTTTTGCATAAAAATCAAAGGAGAAACTGACTGAACCTTGTTGTTCCAACTAAAATGGGGTTGGCATTTATAGACACATTACATTTTACCTTAATTTCGCAATTTAGAAGCAGAAGAACTTGATGCAGAAAGTGCGCCCTGCTAAAAATTCCGGACGAATTTCGGACAAATTCCGGATTCGGAAATTTGTCCGAAAATGTCCGGGACGTGATCCGGTTTTTGTCCTCCAGATTCTATCCGGTCGTGTCCGAAATTTGTCCGGTCGAAGCTTCGACCTACCGAATCCGGAATTTGTCCGAAATTTGTCCGGTCGAAGGAGCACGGAAATTAATCCGAATATCATCCGGTAGAATCCGAAAGTTGTAAGGTCTGATGGATTCGATCAGTCCGGGTTAGATCCGGTTGAACCCGTATTTTGCACGGTCTGACGGATGCTATCAATCCGGATTGTGTCCGGGACGTCATCCGGATTCTATCCAGGTGTATTTAAAAATTTTCCGGATAAATTAGAAAGAAAAAAATAATAAATCTGTATATTGTCCGCTAGAATCCGAAAGTTGTACGGTCTGACAGATTCGATCAATCCGGATT